>MU226641.1:54002-96528 GCA_018584345.1 Thuja plicata | reverse complement strand
CTTCTTTCATTTCATAATGAGATTGTAATTTCACTTTGTTAATAGAAGATTATTTCTTGCAACATGCTTTTTCAGTCTCTGGCCTATTGGCCGCCATAGCTCTTTCTCTTCTGTCTTGCTTCTTCTCATGACAGTGTTTGCATGCAGGTTTCTTGGAGTTGAGTTTTGCATATACTTAAGTGTACCCAAGACTAGTTGAGTAGGTTTTTCAAGCTTGAGATGGTATCTATGAAAGATGGAGTAGATAGGGTCCCAAAGGAAAATCATAGCACTTCCAAAGGGAATAAAATTTCCTCATTCAAGTAGGCACCATCCATCTCTATTTATAGAGAATTCCTAAGGCATGCAATGCATGTTTCCACTTGATTACACATCTAGATTGGAAGAAAATAGAAGGAAAAGGAGATCAAATAAGATAGCACTTCCACTTCCATGCTTGAACCTACAACTCTCTCTTTTGTACCTTAACTTGCTTCTTTTGTTGTTGTTGTGTCCACACATATTAGTACCCCTACATAAATGTCAGATACACCATTCTCTTCTTCCAAATAGAGGATTCCACCTTTCCAAGTTAAGATCAAGAAGAGAAAATCTTCCAAGATAGGAGCTAAGGTCTATAATATATTAAGGAAGGGTCCCCCTTTAATGCCTACAGTTGTGGATTTTCTGTAAGATGGAGAAGAAGATACTAGGTTTTCTCTAAAAAACAAATAAAGAAAATGGACCAGGTCCTCTACCACTGTAGCTTAAGTATAAGGTGATGCAGTCACGGATGGAGGGACCTCAAAGAGATCAGTTCAAACCGTGCAGCTCGATTCGCACAGCGAAAACAATCAACAAAAAACAAGCTAGATTACAAATTCATGAATTTACATATAATTGACCAGTAACATATAGTCTTACATTCCATATGAACATTCCTTCTTACAGTTATTATCCAAATCTATATGTTGGAAAATTGTTGAGCATGTCATAGATTGATGTGTGTTGACATTAATATTTTTTTATTGATGTCAACATACTATTATTGTTGCAGGAAGTGTGATCAGTTTGGATGATTCGAGCGATAGGTTGAAGACCTTCTAATGTGATTGTATGAGGTATTTCTATTATGTCTGTAGTTTACCTACATAGGTTCTTTGGTTGGTTGAGTAATCTATGATTGGTCTATCGAGATGTTTATATTTATGTATTCATTTTGTTTTGGTTGTGACAGAGGTTGAGTTTTTTCTTTAGTATAGATTAATTTGGTTGATTCAGTGGGCATGAAGTTAGTGGATTCTTTAGGAATTAATTTTGTTTCCTTAGCTGGTGTTGTTCATGATTCAAAGTTTGACAAGATATCCTTTTAATTTGACAGATTTCAATGTTCACTATTCATGATGAACAAAACAGAGATGAATTTGGATCTTGAGTTGGAGATGATTTATGCTTCTATTATTTTCTTTTGGTGTTCTTGGATCGTTTTATGGTCATGTTGATGATTCTTGGTGATCGCATTTGGTGATTTTCTAGCATGTTGGTGTTTCTTCATTTAATTCTTAGCCAACTTGGTGAAGCAACGTGTTGCAATCTTCGGTACAAATTTGGCAAAGTTGTTGCATGCTCATGGATGATGTTTTGGGTCCTATCTAAGTCCTTCCTAACTTGATTTGGATTGCATTGGTGTTTGATCTTATTATTCATATCATTTATTTGTATGTGTCTTTGTTGACCTTGTTTTTTATTATTCATTTGTAAAATTTATAAATGGGAAATCATTTGTGATTGTGATGTGTGTGGTAGATAGAGTAGAAAGAGATGTTTGTATTCTATAACTAAGGAAAATATTGTACTTCATTGGAACTATATTGGCATTAGAGATGTTGTAAGTTAGTTTGGTTGTATTGGATAGTTTGTCCACCCTTTGTAACTATTATCATTGATTGATCGGTGAACCTGATTGAGTGCCAAATCATTGTATTGTGAGCAGTGTTCTCTAGGAAAAAGTCTTGTGGGTGCAAATGCATTCTTTTTTGTTCATATTTTCTCTTAACCGGGCAGTGCTTTTAATAGAGTACACCTATCTAGTGGGTTTTACTCCAACCAAGGTTTTCCCTTAACTGGATTTCCTCGTGAACAAATCTTGTGTTGTGATTTATGTGTTGTGGATCTTGCATTATTGTTTATCTTTTAGATCTCTAAGTGATTCAATTGTTAATGTTTTAATTGCTTTGAGTACAACTGATTCACCCCCATCTCAGTTGTGATTTCCTTCTTTGGTCCTAACACTATACTCTATGCTAACCTCCATGAGATTATTCTACTGAGAGCTACCTACTAAAATAACAAGTACATCAATATATACAATGTTCATGAGCAACAAGTCAACCACGGAAGATCGCATTCTCCAAGGTGAGGGAAAAAAGTAACGTATAAAGATAGGTCAAGGCCCAAATCATAAGAACACCTCTAGAAAGATCTAAAATGAAGCATGAACTCACAGGGAGGTTTTCCAAGAGATTGAGAACATCGTGAGATGCTCAAAATAGATTTTCAAACCGAGGAAATGGTTTGCAAGATTGAGAAACTCCATCAGAATGTGAAACATGAAGAAAAAATAGGTCTGAACCAAAATCCAAGAGATGTCCACCAAGAAGAAATAGATCAAGATGCAAACCCATACGTAGATCAATCATGGCGTCAGGAACATGCTATGAGGTTCGCAAGAGAAATCGAGCCAACTCGAAGGAATGCCACAGTAAAAACAAAAATAGGAACAAGTTGAAAAGGAAATATTGATGCAAGATTGCAAAGAAAAAAGGATGCTCCTGTATCACACACCCCTGGTAAGAAAACATGTTCCATGAGAGGAACTCATCAAAATATGATAGGACCCAGGATGTAAATCCCATGCTCATTCTTGATCCAAATGTCTTCCTCGTCTATATCTTTTTTCATCCTTACCTTTGTTCTTTCTTTTTCTTGACCCTTCAATTTATCATTCTTTTCCTTGCCTCATATCAGCATATGATGGTAAGGGACATTTACCACCATTTTCATTCTTTTGCTTTCCTGAATTATGTCTACTACAGGACCACATCTTATCTACAAAAAGGTCTTCTACTGCAGAACTCCACCTTTGTTACCATCTAGTATATGTTGATGACAATTTTTCAATTTTGTATTGTCATTGATGTTTATGCAAGTATAGTGATGTTTACACAAATGTCTAATCCTATCCGAGCACAATCAGTGTCTATTGAGCTCTCTCAGGCATTGAAGATTACCAAAGTGTGTTTAGTTCTAACCGAGTTCACTCGGGCATTACAGTGTTGGTCGGGCGTTGAAGGATTTCAATATTGATCAAGCAGAACTGGTAGTGTCAGCCGACTAACAGTGGATTATATTTTATGGATAATTAGTTATATGCAGCCGACAAACATAAGTTTTATTATTTATTTGGAAGGATATTGAGGCTGACTTGACAATGCCTAACATATATATGTAAGGTCAAGTTTGGATTTATAATTGAGGAAGAGTGTGAGATAATTGTGAAGTGTGATATGAAGAGTGAAGGAAAAATTAGATGTGATTCTGATTAAAGACAGAATATAGAGGACTACAACCGAATATCAGATTAGTAAGGATCAAGCACTTAATCTAGAACAGAGATATGAATTAGCAAGGACAGTTGCTTATCAAAACAGGTCAATCCATTGTTACTCTCTAACAATTGTAACAGTGATAAAATCTCTTAAGAGAGTAGACTTAATAGTCTTTTGTAAATCCTCTAACAAGGTGACATTTCTATATTGAAGTGTTTTAAGACCTCTCACAAGGACACTCCTTATAGGGTGATTAAATCCTCTAACCAGGTCACACCTAACAATGTGTTATTGTAACCTTTAACAGGGTTGGCTCCTAACAGGGCTCACTTCAAAAGAGTGAAAAATAGTGACTAGTTGCTATTGGTGGTTTTTCCTATATTGGGTTTCCATGTTAAATCTTGGTATTATCTGTGTACATTTCATTCTCTTTATGGTTTATGTTTCTGCAATTAATTACTAAAGATAAACATAGTTGATATCTTAAGATTTTCTATGTTAATCAGGTGACAGTGAAATATCTATGTTAACCGAGCAACAGTGACTGATTTGTTTAAGACATCTAAGGGACTTGGATTTGTTTTGTGGTAACTGATTCACCCCTCCCCTCTCAGTTATTCAACTCATTTCCAAAAATTGGTATCAGAGCTACAAGCACTTACAAGGAAGGTTTTAAGGCCTAAGCTAAAGATCAGAGATGTCTTACAGAAGGGAGATCCCTAAGCTCAACAAGGACAACTTCGATGCATGGCAAGATCTGATGAGGCTACATCTATCTACTATTGGAGATACTGGTTTGCAATTCTTGGATCACAAGTATGTGGAACCACCGAGACCTATGTCTGTGGATGAGATGGTGGAGATGAAATATTATAACATAATGATGATTGATATAGCCTCTGCACTCAGCTATTCAGAATTTGATGAAATCAAGGACTGCCCTACTACCTTTGATACGTGGAACAAACTGCATGATATCTATGGAGGAGATGCAAATTTAAAGAGGCCAAAGCATAAAGTCTTGGAGTTCAATTTGATATGATGAAAATGAAAGAAGGATAGGACATTACAAAATACAGTGACAGAATCAAGAAAAGTATCAGTACCATCAGAGCTATCGGTGGATTAATTGAAGACACAACAGTGGTTAGCAAGGTATTGAGAACTTTACTTCCTATCTATGCAATTAGAGTTTCATCTATTCAAGAGATGAGATGCAATAATGGTATAACTCTAGATGGATTGATTGGAAGATTATTAGCTTTTGTGTTGGATAACTTTGACAATTATTCTCCCAATCCTAGCAATCTTGAGTCAGCATTCAAAGCTAAATTAGACCTTGGAAAGATGAAAGGAAAATAGATTGACAGTGATAGTGATGATGATTCTGATGATGAGGATTCGAAAATCATTGAAGCATTACTTGCAAGGAGAGTTGCAAAAGAAAAAGGACAATACAAAGGAAGAATACCATTGATCTTCTTTGCATGTGATGAGGTTGGTCACATTGCTTCTAAATGTCCGAACAAGGAAGACAAAGGTGACAAAACTTTCAACAAGTATAAAGGCAAGAAAGATTACAAAAACTACAAGGACAAAGGTAAGAAATATTTTTATATTGCTAAAGATTCTAATAGTGATGAGGATGAAGATTAAATGGTTTACATTGCTATTAAGGATGAGTCAGATAGTGAAGATAATGAAAATATAGCACTATATTTTCATATTAGCAAGAATGACACCTGGATAATTCATAGTGGTTGTTCTCGCTACATGACTGGTGATAAAACCAAATTTGAACATCTTCAACACTATGATGGTGGGAGTGTTAGTTTTGGGAATGATGAACCCTGCTATGTAAAAGGTTAAGGTTGTATTGCTCTTACTAAAGGAATCAAATGTGATAATGCTTATTGGGTTGAAGGACTAAGGTGTAACCTACTAAGTGTGGCACAACTTAATAACATTGGCTTCAAGGTAGAATTCATGAATGGAAAGGCCAAGCTCTTGGATGGTAGAGGAAACCTAGTTGGAAGTTGGAACTAGCAGGAAAACAAAAGGTAATCTATTCTATCTTGATCTCAATGAAATTTCATGTTTTATTGCACAAGTAGAAGAAAATTGGTTATGGAATAAAAGGTTGTGTCATGTGAACTTTGACAACCTGATCAACATAAGTAAGAATAGAAGAGTAAGAGGTATTCATGTTCTGAAGAAACCTGAACTAGCAATATGCAAACAATGTCAAATTGGGAAGATGGGCAAAACTAGCTCCAAGAGCAAGAACTACAATACAGAAGAATTCTTGGAATTGGTGCATACTGACCTATGTGGACTGATTGGAACAAGAAGTTACACAGGTGATAATTAATTCATTATATTTGTTGATGATCATTCCAGAATGATGATTGTTATGTTTCTCAAAGACAAATCATAAGCCTTTAATAAGTTCAAATGGTACCTAGCCAGAGTTGAAAAAGAAACAGGAAATAAACTCAAATGCTTAAGATCTGACAGAGGAGGAGAATTCATTTCTAATGAATTCAATGAATTCTGCAATGAAAAAGGAATCAAAAGGCAGGTATCTACCCCAGGTACACCACAGAAGAATGGTATAGCAGAAAGAAGGAACATATCCATTATGGATTGTGTAATAACCTTGATGATTGAGAAGGATGTTTCTACCAAATACTGGAAAGAAGCCATTAGCACTGGAATTCACACCTTGAACTGAGTTCAACTGAAGAAAGGTACTAAGAACACACCTTTTGAATTACGGTATGGCTATAAACCTAATGTTCATTATTTTAAAGTATTTGGAAGTAGATGCTACATCTTGAAGGAATCAAGAAATGGAAAATTTGATGTAAAAAGTGATGAAGATATATTCCTAGGCTACTCCAGAAAAACCAAAGCATATAAATTTAAATCTTAATACTCATAAATTCATAGAAAGTGTGCATGTAAAGTTTGATGAGTTTGCAGAGAAAAATGAAGAACAGAGTAGTAAAGAGTCTGAAGACTATAGAAATTTTGTGTATTATGAACCTGATACTATACCTAAGACACAGGAAATGGTGCTTGGACAGCAAGCATGTCAACCACTGAATTCATCTGCACAAACCTTGTTGCAACCTGTGCAACTAGTGATGATAACTAAAGAAACTGAATCACAAACAGAGGGAACCAAGTCTCGGACTAAATAAACTGAGTCATAGACAGAGGTACCTGAGTCACAGACAGAGGTACCTAAGTCACAGACAGATACACCTAAGTCTCAGACAGTGGAACCCGAGTGTCAAACAGAAGAACATGACAGAATATTTGAGCATGGTGAACATAGTGGAACAAGCCCAGAATCAAGGAGGAGGGATCTTGTACTTTCTAAATATGTTAGAAGGCATCATGCACCTGAACAAATAATTGGAGATAAGACAGAAGGTGTAATGACAAGGAGCATGATAAAAGGTACATGTTTACTCAGTGAAATTGAACCTAGAATTGTTAAAGATGCATTGAATGATGAGAACAAGATTGAATAAATGAAGAGATTGAGCATATAGAAAATAAAAAAACCTAGACTCTTGTACCTAGACCAAAAGGCAAGAATGTAATTGGTACTAAGTGGGTTTCTAGAAACAAGATGAATGAGAAAGGTGAAGTTTCCATAAACAAAGCCAGACTAGTATGTAAAGGATATGCTCAAGAAGAGGGTATTGACTATGGACAAAATTTTGATCATGTTTCAAGACTTGAAGGAGTCAGAACTCTTCTAGCATATGTTGCACATGAAGGATTAAAGGTATATCAAATGGATCTAAAATCTACATTCTTGAATGGAATTCTTGAAGAGGAAGTCTACATTGAGCAACCTAAAGGTTTTGCAGAACCTAACAAAAGGAATATGGTTTGCAAATTGCACAAAGCATTGTATGGACTGAAGCAAGCTTTGAGAGCCTAGTATGAAAGATTGTATGGTTACTTGATAAGTATTAGATTTCAGAGAAATAATGACAATAGTAGCTTGTACATCAAAGAAGGACCTCAGAAAAAGATACTATTAGCAGAAATATTTGTTGATGACATATTGTTCACTAGATATGATGACTTATGCAGAGCATTCTCAAAAGTTATGAGTGAGTAATTTGAGATGTCTATGTTTGGTGAAATCAAATTCTTTGTTGGCTTACAAGTTTATCAGATGAAGGATGGTATCTACATTACTCAGTTTAAATACATAAAAGAGATACTGAAGAAATTTGTGGTGCAAGACTCTAGAACAGTTGGAACACCTTTGTCTACTGGACATAAGTTATCTAAGGATGATGATTCAAAGGAGGTAAATTAGACTACATACAGATCCATGATTGGAAAACTTCAATATGTTGTTCACACTAGACTTGATATTGCATTAGAAGTCGGTATTGTTGCAAGGTTTTAAGCAATCCTAGAGAGAATCATTCGATGGCTATCAAAAGGATTCTGAGAAATCTTAAGGGTATTGAATATTGTGGATTATGGTATAATAAAGGTGGAAAATTTCATTTGAAGAATTTTACTGATGTTGATTGGGAAGGAAGTGTTGATGACAGAAAGAGCACAAGTGGTGGAGCACTATTTCTTGGAAAGAGGTTAGTCTCCTGGAAAAGCAAGAAATAGAACTGCATTTCCCAATCTACAATAGAAGTAGAATATGTTGTTGCAGCATTGAATTGTTCAAATATCATATGGTTCAAACAATTTTTGTCAGGTATGAAGGTGGATATCACAGAACCTATCATTATCTACTGTGAAAAAACCTGTGTTATTAACATTTCAAAGAACCCTGTGATGCATACCAAGACCAAACATATTGCAATAAAATATCATTTCTTGGGGGAATTGGTTCAGAACAAAGAATTAAGATTGGAATCTGTGAATACCAAAGAACAAATTGCAGACATATTCACAAAACCGCTACCTAAGGATGCATTTTTGTATCTTAGATGAAAGCTAGGGGTAATTCCCCTAATTGAGGCTCACTAAAACACAATTTAGTGATGCAACAACTGAGCTACATAACAGACCTAACATGTTGATGCAAATATTTAGAGCTTATTTCATATGAATCAGTACAGACAGGTACATTACAATTTCATTGGATACATCAGTTGGTGACTTTGGAATTGGTTGTCAAAGAGGGAGATATTAATGTATGTCATAAGAACTTATGATGGAAGGAGAGATTACCATATGATCAATGAAAGAGGGTGAGATTACTGATGGAAAGATTGATGACAGAGGGAGAACTTTATCAAAGAAAGAGATTAATGTAAGAGGGAGAAATATGTATTTCAGTGATTGAGGGAGCTTTGGATGAGAATCAGAATGAAGCTAAAGACATTAATAAAATTGGATGAAGCTAAGGACATTAACAATATTTCATTCTTATGTCTACTGCTCTATAATTATTTGTATTATGACATGTTGTGTTTCCATCAGTGCCAAAGAGGGAGATTGTTGATGACAATTATTCAATTGTGTATTTTCATTGATGTTTACACAAGTATAGTGATGTCTACACAAATCTCTAATCTTATTCGAGCACAGTCGATGTTTGTCAATCTCTCTCGGGCATTGAAGATGATGAAAGTGTTTTTTAGTTCTAACCGAGTTCACTCGAGCATTACAGTGTTGGTCGGGTGTTGAATGATTTCAGTATTGACTGAGCAGAATTGTTCGTGTCAGCCGACTAATAGTGGATTATATTTTAAGGATAATTAGTTATATACAGTCGACAAACATAAGTTTTATTATTTATTTGGAAGGATGTTGAGGCTGACTTGACAAGGCTTAACATATATATGTAAGGTCAAGTTTGGATTGATAATTGAGAAAGAGTGTGAGATAATTGTGAAGTGTGATATGAAGAGTGAAGGCAAAATTAGATGTGATTCAGAATGAAGACAGAATACAGAGGACTACAACAGAATATCCTATCAATAAGGATCAAGAACTTAATCCAGAACAAAGATCTGAATCAGCAAGGAAATTTTCTTATCAAAACAGGTCAATCCATTGTTATTCTCTAACAATTGTAATAGTGATAAAATATCTTAAAAGAGTAGACTTAACAATCTTTTATAAATCCTCTAACAAGGTGACATTTCTGTATTGAAGTGTTTGAAGACCTCTCACAAGGCCACTCCTTACAGGGTGATTAAATCCTCTAACCAGATCACACCTAACAGTGTGTTATTGTAACCTTTAACAGGGTTGGCTCCTAACTGGGTCACTTCAGAAGAGTGAAAAATAGTGACTAGTTGCTATTGGTGGTTTTTCCCATATTGGGTTTCCACGTCAAATCTTGGTGTTATCTATGTACATTTAATTTTCTTTATGGTTTATGTTTCTACAATTAATTACTAAAGATAATCACAGTTAATTTCTTAAGATTTGCTATGTTAACCGAGTGACAATGAAATATCTATGTTAACCAAGCAATAGTGACTGATTTTTTTAAGACATCTAAGGGACTTGTATTTGTTTTTGTGATAACTGATTCACTCCTCCCCTATCAGTTACTCAACTCATTTCCAACAGTATCATCTTATTCTTAGATCTAACCACAAGATCCTTCTTCAGATCTACACCATCTTTCAGTACGATCTTTTTATTTTGCCTCTCAGCATAGCAACTCTTCAAAATACTCAATTTCCTCATTCCTGTCTCTTTCTCCTTCAAGGAAGCTAAAGTAAACTATTTCCCATCCTTCTCTATAGTATCCAAGTTCCTTCTAAAATCATAGATAGCCCCTCTATCAAGTTTTCAAGTTCTACCCAAGAGAACATGACAAGCAATCATAGACAAGACATCACACAAGACTTCATCTCTAAAATGGCCAATGTTAAAGTTTATCAAGAACTTCTCTTTCACTTCTATTAGATGATCATCTTGCAACCAAATTATCTTATAACGAAAAGGATGTTGAAGCCTCCTCAACCCAAGTTTCTCTAACATTTCTTCATATACAAAGTTATCAATACTTCCACTATACACAATAACCTTACAACACTTACCCCCTCATTTGCATACAGTTTGGAAAAGATTCCTCCTTTGTGCAGGTTTGGTCTCCTCTCTTCTCTGCTCCATCAAAAATCTCCCAAGCATAAGAGTGTCTCCCATATATGGTTCTACTATACTCTCATCTAGTGTTCCAGTTACCTTCTCCTCATGTGTCACACAATTCTTTTTACCAGCACATCTACTAGATCCTTTGAAACATTCAAAAGATCTTTGTATAGTTTTTCCACACTTGATATATTTACCCAATAATTCCTTGTTGTCACTTCCCCTTATTTTTCCCTTCTAATGTGGTTCTTTATTTCACTTATATCTTTATTCTTCTCCATTTGTCTACTTCTCCTTACTACTATTCGTTTGCTTTTTTTTTTCCCTAATATTATTTTGGTGTCTTATCTTTACCTTATCTTCTGATTTAAGATCATATTAGTAAGCATCCTCTACTTTAGAAATCATCAACATACTCATCTCATCGCGTATGTTGAATATAAGTTCATTTATATATCTAAGCAGCTTCTCCCTAGTGGCCTCTCAGTGTCCATATCTTATTGTCATCTTCTAAAACTCCTTGGTGTATTCCTTCACACTCATGTCCTTCTGCTTCAAGATTTGCAACTTATTGAAAAACTCCAACTCATAGTCTTCTGGAATGAATTTATCCTTTAGTATTGCAACCATCCACCTCCACCAAGTGATTTTCATCTCACCATTTTCCTCTTTTTCCTTCTGCAACTCCTTCCATAATAAAGTAGCATTCCCTTTCAACTTAGTTTGTGCTAACCGAACCCTTTGTGAATCTCTAATATCTTCAAGCTCAAATTAGTCCTCCAACTCTCCTACCCAGTCTATCAAATCCTCTCGATGCAAGGAGCCAAAAAAGTTAGAAACCTTCATTCTATGACCCTTACTTGTGCCACTAAGAAACCTCTCCTCTCTCATCTATCATTCCTTCAGCCCCATCAGCTTCCAGTTCTTTGGTAGCCTCTTCATTTCATCCTTCATTTATGGATTCCTTTGCAAACCAGATAATGCATTTTTTATATCATTCCTTACTTCATTTCTAAAGTATTCCATCATTTTATCTATCCTTCTAGGGTTTATCCTTCTCAATGGCATCTCTCCCTTCATACAGTGTAATTTCCTCAACTCGGTGACCTGGCTACAGGCTTTCAATTGCCTCTCAATCGGAGATCTATTGAACACACTTATAGCCTACCTCAACTCAATAATTTGTTCACCCATGGGATGTCTCACTACTCATCCAAGGTTCACACCCAGCATCAATTTCTCTTTGATCCATATTGTGCAAGTCCTTTGTAATTGCGGGCTAGATCCACACTCTACCACCCCACAACAAATGCATCCATGGATTTGCAAGCTCTGGAACAAGGATATGCTGACACAGGAATGAAAACTTGATCTGATACCATCTTATGCACTCATAGATGGAGGTACGTCAAAGATATTATTCTGAACCATGCATTTCAAGTCACACAATAGAAAAAAATCAAGAATAACATCAACATAAAATAAGCCAAATCTTCACATTATCACAAATTCATGAATTTATATATAATTGGCCACTAATATGCAGGCTTACATTCCTGATGTACATGCCTTCTTACCGTTATTATCTTTATGTATCCTCTATCCTAACCTCCATAAGATTATTCTACAGAAAGATACCTACTAAAAGAACAAGTACATCAATATATACATTATTTGCGAGCAACAAGTCAGCCATGAAATATCACATTCTCCAAGGTGAGGGAAAACATAATGTACAAAGATAGGTCAAGTCCCAAATCATAAGAACACCTCTAGAAAGATCTGAAATGAAGCATGAACCCATAGGGAGGTTGGCCAAGAGATTGAGAACATCGCACGATGCTCCAAATAAATTCATAAATTGAGGAAATTGTTTGCAAGATCGGGAAACTCCATCAGGTCATGAAACGTGAAGAACAAATAATTATGAACCAAAATCTAAGATATCTCAACCAATAAGAAATAGATCGAGATACAAACCCATATGTAGATCAATCATGATGCCAGTAACATGCCATGAGGTTCGCAAGAGAAGCCGTGTAAATTCAAAGGAACGCCACAGCAAACACAAAAATAGGAACAAACTGAAAAGGAAATATCTTTTGTTGATGTAATATTGCTAAGAACCAAGGATTCTCCTGTATCACAAGGATTGGGAGAGCCATCCTCTAAATATAATTTTTCATAACCCCTACTCTTAATATTACACAAGAAGGGTAGCCACCAAACAAACAACATCATAAATGCCTAAAATCCATAATGTGGAGTCGGATTTAGTTTTTTAACTTGAGACAAAGGAAATTAAGGGAAAGAAAGAGGGTCCCTTCAAGGATGATAAATTTTATGACTTATTTTTTTAACATTGTTGGTGAAGAAGCCTCAACTAAAAAATTTCCTACTAAGCACATTTAGGAAGAAGTATTTTTCTAGGGCATGTTCAAATAATTCAATGTAGGGGGATGGGGAAAAACGTCAGATAGAGGGAGGAATTCTTATGAATTCCTAGGGATATATTTTTGCAAGTGAAGAAGTTCTCATAGAAGAGGAACAACATATAGAAGAAGAAATAAATAAAGAGGAGGTAGAAGGAGAGAAGGAACAAAAACAAGAAAAGGAGGCTATCCCTTTATTGGAAAGATTTAGGTTAGTGACTGAGAGGTGGGGTGATTTAGTACCTCAAACAATTCATACTTTTTCCCTATCAATCTCAAACTTATACTCTTATGTTTTACCGATAATAATATATGTTCTCTCTTCTACTGATAACTGTTGTAATATTAATAGATAACTAATAATTGATAACTGGTAGCTTTGCAAGTTAACAAGCATAAACATATAAACACTCAAACACTTAACACAATATTTTGGTGTTGCATAAAACCCTTGGTGAGAGGTAAAAATTGCGGTGGGGATGCAACTCACAACTTATCACTGCAATAATAAGGTGCTCAGTTAAGAGCTTATAAAGGCACTGTTAAATGCTACCCAATTATGGGATTTACCTAGAGACCTGTTAAAGTCTTGTACCCTTTTATGAGTAACCTAGTTAAAGGATTTTATCCCACTTACATAGTGTTCACCTTGGTAAAGGATTTACCATAAGTTCCTGAATAGAACTTCTAAGTCCGATTAGAGACTACTCATTTAAGGGATTTCACAATCTTGTTGCTAAACTATTAGAAATAAATTAACAAGAAATTTGACTTGTGAATACTTTCTCCCAAATCTTGTCATGTATTGGTATGCTTTGTTGCTTATCTGATTTACACTTTTCTTGCCTTCACAGATACTTGGTCATACTCTATGGTGTCACTTCTTTCTTCTTCTCTTCACTATATCTCTTTCTTTCTCTGATCTCCTTTTAAAGTAGTATCTCAACCTAATCTGTTTGTCCTAAATCTGAATGACCTAATTAGGGTTTTTTGATTCTTTCATAGGCCAATGTGATAGTAGGATGTTTTCCTTGCTTCTAGTCTTCTCTTTTTCTTTCACTGATAAAATTTTCTGATAAACTTCGCCAATAGTCATAACTTTTTTGTCGATAAACTATTCTTCTTCGATAGTACTCTATACTTGATGTTTGTTGCATATCCTCAATGTTAGTTTCCAGCAATGAAAATATTATCAAAATCATTCTTTAGCCTATAGAGGATTTTGTAAATTAACACCCTCCTCATCATGAAGAATAACATCAAGAGACTTCTCCTTCATAATATGTTCCAACACCTCCACCTTAGCAAGTTTTATCTTCATAGCAAGAAGAGGAGATAGTGGAAAAAGAAGGGTTGTTTTAGATGGAAGCTTAAAAACCTGTTGTGTCAAATACTACCTCCATGTGGTTGACCAAATTTGTTCAACCTAGGAAAAGAGCCTATAAGGAAATTGAAGGATTGAATTTCAAGAATTCTCAGCAGTAGGGAGGGCCTTCCAGGAAAGACAACCAAAGGAGAAGGTGCAAAGGATATATTATGTATTCGCAAACAAGAGAGGGCCTTGAAAGGCTCAATTATCAAATCCCTCTATAGATAAACCCAAAGAAGATATGACCCCAGAGGATTACTTAATGGAGGAGATGGATTTAGAAGTGCCCACTAGAGAAGGGGAGAAATCATTATTGAGTTTGGTTATTACTTCCATATTCCAAAGATTGTATGATGATGAAAATAGACAGGTCAATAATTGAATATTTAAATGGATTCATCACTCAACTGATTGGTCTAATCATCCTTGTTGATCTAGCTACAAGCTTGCAATCCATATTGAAATCTCAAGGGCCATCTTCTCATTCTAACCCATTTTTGACATGTAAAGAATGGAGGCAAGATATAAAGAAATAAGGGTGGGAGATAATAAGGGTAGTACTCATTTTATACATATCCATTTCCAAGGAGCACTAGATTTTGAGGTATATAGTATCAAATAAAGAATATTTGGGGATTGAAGAGACAATGCTAATGTGGGAGGAATTCCTCCCAATTTTGAAAATAATGAAAAGGGTGATTGTAGATAAATTATTGGTTGCTTCAATTTTTGAGCTAGACAACATTAATTTACTTTTTGTATGGTCGAGGGAAATTAAGTTAGTTTTCAAAGAATACAGAAAGTAGAAAATAATAATTTTGTCTAAATGGGTATTATTTAACACTTTAATGCAATGAGATAAATATTTTATGAAGGCACTATCCTATACATTCTAGAAATCAGAGGAACAATCTAAAATGAGAAGCATGGATGAAATCATTCGTGGTTTTGAAGGCATTTTACATAAATTTGCAACATAGGAGTTTGTGGATTGGATGACTAAGGTCAAGCATAAACTAGCCAAGATGAGGAAGGAGCTTCCATAATTTGAAAAATGTAAGTAATAAGTTGAAGACCTTTAGGAATAATCTTCATGTACAACTCAGGAAGATGAAAACTCCCAATGTCAATGATGTTGTCGAAGCTATGAATGCCCTCAAAAAAAATTCCTCAAGCTCATTGAATATCTCTCAATTCATAGAGATAAGTCTTGATATTCATTTTTTAGATTTCAGGTCAATTAGTAAGAGAAAATGTAGGAAGAAAGGCAGTCTCATTTTTGTTTTGTATTTTTGTATTTATGCCATGGATTCTCTTCTTATATTCTTGTTAGTGGGTATTTATATATTCCCTATGGTCATGCAAACATGGAGCCTCAGTTTTCTGCTAGAAGAACTCAGAAAAATGTTAAAACAATGGATATGGGTCAACTAAGTTTCATTCACCTAGACTGGAGCTTTATTTTGAGTTTCAAACTCATTATCAATCCATTATGTAATAGTTTATAAGTATTTTTTGATAGTTGAAGTGTTATTTTGATTTTATTTTGCCAAGAAACCCTAGTTATAGGTTTGGTAATCTGAGAATGTAAAATATATTTAAACCTAAATTTTAGGTATAATAAGGGTTGTGAATTGTTCATTTTAACTTCATATACATTTGTTGTTGCAATCTTAGTGTGTTAAGATATTGAGTTTTATGAATTTGAATACAAATTTCATATTCAAGAGCCTTATTTGTGCTCATGAAATTTTACTCTAGCAATTGATTAGTTGGTATTAGTTGTTGGATGCTTACTTGTTGCGATGGATAAATTAGTTAAATTAATTCAATTCGTATCTTCAAGGATAAATTTTATTGCATATGTGCATGGATGGTATGGCTTTATAATTTGATGAATTTTTAAAAATCATCCATTGTTGTTTTATTTTAAAGATAGCATCATGAATTTATGAATTGTGAATTTCTAGGTTATGATTTCAGCATTATATGATCAAATCTAATCTTCTTTATGAAAGTTTAAGTATTTGAATGCTTGATGTCCGTAGTTGTTATTTCTTATTTTTCTCCTTGAAATCTATTATTAATGCATTATCTTTTTTATTTTATTTTAAACCTGAAGTTAGGATAATTTCTAGTTTAGATTTTGGAATTTGTTTTTTGTGTGGTAGATCTCTATATGCCAGTGTTCTATCTTCAAAAACTCCAAAAATCAGAAAAGGTAGTGAAAAGAAGCCTGAAACATTTTGTTTCCAGCAATAGCTTATTAAACTAACAAAGGCCTACCTTGTGACATCTCACATTATCTTCCTTAACCTATTCATTGTGGTTGTGACCCAACCACATGGAACCTTGGGAGTGATAAATTGCACTCTTTCAAGAGAGGGACTTTGATTTCCATGTCCCTACTATTGTATCATGTAAACTTCATGGTCAACATCTCCCTCAAATGTGTTTGATCTTGACTCACTGCTTCAAAGCAATCATTTGGAAATTCTACACCAATACTCTCACCACACACATCTTCTACCTCAAAATTGTATCTTCCTCATTTCACACACTTTCCAATTATTTGATCTTCTATATATACTATATGATCATTGCAAAACATCAACTAGGTATGCTAGAGCAGGAGAAAAGATAATCCCATCAACTCGACTGCCAAAACATAATTGCAGTGAAAGTATTCCTATCCAGGAGATAGAGAGGACCTAAAACATAACACAATATCCAAAGTGATGCAAAACCTTACACAAGCTTGGAACACAACCTTCTAAATTTTAGAATAGGGTAACATGTGGCATACAATTAGTCATCCCAAAACACATATTTACCATGAAACCACTTAGTGTGGATCTCTGCATGGAAATTTGTGACCTAAAACCAATTCAACACATCATCCAATACAATTAGGAACATGGTGCAAGCAAGAGGGAAAATCCTATCAGCTAGATAACCACAAATAACTCTGAAAACCAATTCTAGACACAATGCAGCGCCAAAGAAATCAAAAATTGTTGTGTGGATTGCATATAGATGTTCCTTGGATATCCAACGTCATTCCCAATAATATTATTTATTTTTTAAAATTTATCAAAGCTTCCACAACCATTCTAATACAAACTTTTTCATAACCAAAAAGACAAAAAAAAAAAAAAACATATTTATGAAATACTTCACCAAAATAATGCTTGTGGTACACTTCATTGCCAAAAAATGCAATTGAGACATTGTACAAACATTATCCCTGCAAGCACCAACACAAGAAACATCAATGCAAAGAAATGCTTCGCATTTTTTTAATAAGTTCTAATAGACATCCAAACTATTGGCAAATAATATACACCAAAGACTTATGTGGCAACATCATGGACCTGATAAGACAGGAGCATGACATCTTCAATACATATAATCTATGATCTAAACTGTAAGACCTTTTGTTACTATAATTTCACCCTAATTCTAAGTAGAAGCTTATCAATCTTGTGAAACATGGAAACATCTTAAAGCTTGTGGTTTGCTTGAAAAAAAAAAGGTGAATCTCCAAATTATGGGATGGTACCCTTAAGATACCTCCTGAAACCAAGTTTTGACTAGGAAAATAGGTAGAAGGACTTCTTGAATGGGAATGCTACTTTAGGAGGTGGTACACCAAATTGTGAGAAGCCTAATAGGCTAGACTAACTCACAATACATTCCAATAGAATTTTTTTGTTCATCACAACTCAATTCAAATCATGAAATGTATAAATGTTTCATAAGAGGACTTGTGTTCAGTATTTGCATGAAGGAAAACAAGGTTTCAAAACTTTAACTTACTTAAAACAATCAAACACATCATATGACTTGCACTAATATGAAAACTCTTTCCTTAACAATGCATGAAAGAGATGTATTTTGAGGAAAACTCGGTAAATGTATCAAATCATTTATCCATAACACTAATACAAAATAAATTTGGGAAGGAAAATTATTTCTCTTTTTATTGAAAAGAAAAGGAATGTTGCTGTAAATTTAAAATGCTTCAAATGAGCAACAATGAATTCTTTGTTGTGTTGTGTGAAAAAAGGAAGAGAATGAATAACTAGAGAAGAAAGAAGAAAGAAGAATGCTTTATACAAAAAAGTATTTATTTAAACTAAATAAAGAACTATGCATGAACTGGATGCAACACTCTAAAATGTGTCTAAACTAAAGTTGACTTGGCCTTGAAGGATGCTTCAGTTTTCTTGAAAAAGTCTTCTTGGGTCGAGCATAATTGTAAAGCCCCTAAAAAAGTGGTCATAACTGAGAGTAACTCATAGTTGATGGGCCCAAAACTCCTCTTGATTCATCTTTACAACCTATGCAGGTCCCTAAACTAAACTTGAGCTACTACATTTGTTCCAAAACTCCACATTTCAAGCCTTTAACTGATGTTGCATTGATGTCTTGATTTTTATGAGCTTGTGTTTATACTTGAGTTGACCTAGCCTCTTCAATAGGCATAAGAAGGCTTGAATGAGTTTGATTTATCTCAAAGGAATCATAGATACCAATACTTAGCCAATTCATAATCCTCTCAACATTCCTTTTTATCACTATTTTATTACTATAGATTGCTTGCACTTGTCATCTTTATCATCTTGTTAATAACCTATCTTTATATGTCATAAGTCATTGTCCTCATGATATTGTCTTTTGACTATGAAAATAGAGTTTGAGATTGCTTTAATGAACATTGTATTACTATCTTGATATATTGTATCTCTCTTCATGCATTAATAATCACTAGTCTTACAATAGTGTTCTTACAAATGTACAACAATGCCCTTCATACATTCATGGATACCAAACACCTATACATTTCTCTCCTTTTTCTGCTCTAACACATCATATTGGCTATGTTTTACCTTGCAATAGTTCAATTATTAATGATTGTATTTTGTATCTTCATAGATCCTTCATTCTTACATTCATTTTCCTCTATGACCCTTTTTGTTATAAGTGTGTCCTCACTACTGTTATTGGGTAATTTTCTATTAATTTATTGTCATTCCTTTGTGTTTTGCTTCTTCATTTTAGTGATAGACTAGTTATCTCATCATGACAATGCCCTTTTATTTCATGGTGGTCTTTATATGTAATCAATGTTATGCTTGTACATTATCTTGGATATAACTATCATTTTGTTGCATTATCATTGCCTTTTTTGCATTATGTATAACATCTTATCACTATTACTAGATACTAAGAAGATCATTATTCATTCTTTTCCTCAAATTTCATGGAAAAATCCACTAATATTACTCTTATTACGCATCCAAAACCATTTCTTTGCTCCATGTAACGACTGTTATAAATACTATCTTTATGACTATTTTTCATGTTAGAATGTGAAGCTTATGTTATAATTATTGTTGTCATTAATGGTTTTCATTGTTGTCAACATATCCTATGCACAGATGTGGATTAGTGTTTTGGTATAAGTGTGCATTAGATGATGTGCTTTCAATATTTAATCTTATCTGTGTCAGTGTTTCCATTTGTTGTGCAACATATTGTGGGTCATTGGTTTGGTTTCGGTCCTATCTTAGAAGTTTTCATTGTGCTTCGGTCGATGCATTTGTAATGTATAGATCCTATCTTTTGGTACCAAATATCTTGGTGATGGTGTAGTGTATTGTTATGTGCAAGGCATGTTGTATTGAGTGAGGTTTTCCACGTCTCATTCATTACCACTGCGTAAATGTTTCAGTGTGACCTATTTCAAATTGGATTAGGATGACTTTTTTGTTGGCATGAGATGGTATAAAAGAGTGATAAATTTACTTGTTGTTATATGCTTTCTTTCAAGTATATGTGAAGTGAATGAGAATCTAACAAGGGAAGATTTAAGTGTTGATGTATATATGAATTGATGTAATCGATAGCAGATTTTCATATCATTTATGTATTGCAGAGTATCAGTGATAATGACTTTAGTGGTGGATTCAATTTTCATTTCTTATATTCTAGCAGTGAGCCTATTTTGGCAGTGAGTCTATTTGTATTGGTAGTGATCCTATTTGTATCGACAATTAGCCTTTCTTATTTTATGGTAGTTAGCCCAACCGGCAGTGAGAAAACCGCTAGTGAGCCCTTGTAAAAATCACCTTAACCAATGTTCATTTCATGAGAATTAGTTTCTCCTTGGTTTTTATCAGTTTGGGTTTCCACGTAAATTATGGTGTTCATTGTGTTGATAGTTTTTGTGCTTCATTTTTTATCAGTTATAAGTTTCCAATTGGTTTAAGTATTTACTCGATTAACATGAGTGAAAGAAATTATTTGTGTATAACTGATTCACACCCCCCCCCCCATTTATTTGGCATGTTCAACAATTGATATCATAGATTTGGTTCCTTCGAGAAAGATTAACCACTTGAGGTAGATCTGATGGCACATAAACTAAACATTCCTATGTTTGATGGATCTTACTATAGTTCATGGAAAGAGAAGATGATAGGATGCATCGTCTCAATTAGTTACACTACATGGAAGAATGTGGAGACGAAGTATGTTGTTCCTCAGAGTGGTCTCAATACTCAAGATAAAATTACAGCCTATGACGAGAATGAAATAGCAAGGTATGCAATTTTTAGTGCTTTATCAAAAACTGAGTTAGCTAAGGTTATTTCATTGAATATTGCCTATGAAGTTTGGAAAAAATTGAAAGAGGTTTATGAAGGCAATGATAGAGTTAAGTTATCTACGAAGCTAATTTATAAGCGTCATTATGAGAATCTGAGAATGGAAGAAGGTGAAGATATTAGAAGCTATTTTCAAAGATTGGCAATGAAGTCAATGAAGTCAAGAATAAAGGAAGAAATATCACTGATGAAGATTTCATGCAAAATATCTTGATGTTCTTACCGGGAAGCTATAGTGACAAGATCTCAATGATTGAGGAAGTTTATGATCCAAAGAAGTTTACCAGAGAATAGTTGTTTAGCACCTTGACTGCATTTGAGATGAGAAAGTTTGGAAAAGACAAGAGCATATATGAGTAAAGCCACAAAGATAGAGGAATATTTGGAAGATAAAGACTCGGATGAGATGGAAGTGAACTTTAAAAGGAAGTTGAAGAAAGATACTGAAAAATACAAAGGTATGTTACCCCTTAAATGTTTTAAATGTGGAAAGATTGATCATTTCGCCACTAGATGTCCAGAGAAAGGTCCTAGGCAAAATTTTAAGAAGTTCAATAAGAAAGATTACTATGTTAATGAAGATGCTAGTATTTCAAATGATGAGTCAAAAACAGAGGATTGTTTATTCTATTTTGAAGAAGAAGAAAAACTTGCATTTGACATTTCTAACATTTGCCCGAAAATAGATGATAATTTTGAAATTTCTTTGTACATGTTAGAAGGAACAAGAATGAATAGTTGATTAATAGTGATTGTTCAAATCATATGACTGGTGATAAAAGAAAATTTGTAACACTTGAGAAGTATGATCTTGGTCCTATTAGATTCGGTGATGATAAAGAAGGATATATTATTTGTAGAGGTTCTATTACTTTTTATGGGAATCATAACACTGACAAGGTTTATTATGTGAATGGTTTGTGTCATAATTTGTTGAGTGTTGGACAGATGTGTGAAAATGGTTATGATGTGTTCAAGAATGAAGCTTGTGAGACTCGAAAGAGATATGGAACAATGATTGTAGTTGGCAAAAGAACAGGAAGGAACATGTATCAACTTGAAGGGGCTACAGAAGGATGTTTACTATCTTGGATTGATAATAGTTGGCTCTAGCACCGGAGGATGTGCCACATAAATTTTGACAATTTGGTAAGAATAATTTCATCATGTGCAATAAGAGACTTACCTAGGCTGTGTTAACCAGATAATGTTATTTGTAAAGGATGTCAGGACGGAAAGAAGAGAAGAGAGTTGTTCAAGGAAAAATACTATTCATCTACATCCAGTTTGTTGGATCTAGTGCACGCTACCTGTGTGGTCCTATCAGAACAAGAATCCTACATGGTGAGAGATATTTCATACTTTTCATTGATGATTATTCCAGAATGTCTTGGGTTGCATTTCTAAGAGAGAAATCAGAATCATTTGAGAACTTCAAGATTTTTAAAGCAAGAGTTGAGAATGAATGTGGTAGAAATATTAAATGTTTCAGATCTGATAAAGGAGGAGAGTTTAATTCTGATAAATTTGAGAATTTTTGTCAGAGACATGGTATTAAAAGACAGCTTTCGGTGGCTAGAAGACCACAAAAGAATGGTTTAGTGGAAAGGATGAGTCGAGAAATATAGGAATTAGGAAGGAAAATGATCAAGGAAGCGAGTTTACCAAAGGTTTACTAGAGAGAATCAGTTCATACAACTATATATACACTTAACAAAGTTCTTTACCAGAAGAAGTATGGAAAGACATCATACAAACTATGGCATGGGAGAGTACCTACAGTGAAATATTTCAAGATTTTTGGAAGCATATGTTACATTTAGAGAGATGAGGACAATCTTGGAAAGTTTGACAACAGAGAAGATGAAGGTATATTTCTAAGATATTCTACAAAGAGCAAAGTGTACTAGTGTTACAACAAGAGATTAAATTAAATTATTCAAAGTGTGAATGTGAAGGTTAATGGAGGCTTTTAGAAAACTCCTGAAAAACACCTTGAATATGAATCTGATACAGAGGACAAAGGAAAAGAAGACAAGAAAGAAGAGGAAGAGATAGGCTCCGACATCTACAACTAAGACATCAATTTATGTACAAATAAATCATTCTAAGAATCGGATTATTAGTCACAAAAAATAGAGGCATTGTTACAAAAAGTAGAGTAGCACAAGAGCAAGTTTTGTTATCTTTACTTTTAGAAATTGAGCAAAAATCTTTAGAAGCATATAATGATCAGAATTGGGTAAGAGCAATGGAAGAAGAGCTTGATCAGATAGAGAAAAATCAGACTTGGAAACTTGTTCCCAAACCGCTTAACAAAAATGTGATTGTTACAAAATGGGTTTTTTAGAACAAACTCAATGAAGATGGTAAGGTATTAAGAAACAAGGCAAGATTGGTTTACAAAAGTTATACTCGGATTGAAGCAATTGATTTTGATGAGGCTTACGCCCCTATTGCCTGAATGGAGGCGATTTGGATATTCTTAGCAATTGTAGTATTTAAAAACTTCAAGGTCTATCATATGGATGTCAAGTTAGCATTTTTGAATGGAGAACTAAAGGAAAAAATTTGCATCAAACAACGGGAAGGTTTCAAATCCGAAAAGGATCTGAATGTTGTGTGCAAATTGAAGAAAGCATTGTATGGATTGAATCAGGCACCCAAGGCCTAGTATGGTAGATTGGATAAATACGTGATTGGACAAGGATTTCAAAAAGGATCAGTTGATAGAAATCTATATTACAAGATTTATTTAGATCATATTTTGATTGGTGTGGTTTATGTTGATGACATTATTTTTAGAGGAAAAGATGATGTGTGCAAGAACTTTGTAGAGGAAATAAAGAAAGAATTTGATATGTCTATGATTGGTGAGTTGAATTTTTTTCTTGGATTGCAAGTAAATCAGAATAATAAAGGAATTTTCATTTCTCAGTCCAAGTATGTTAAAGAATCGTTGAACAAATTTTTTTTGGAGAATTCTAAACCGGTATGTACTCCTATAGTTACCGAATGTAAGTTGAATAAAGAAGATGATTCGCCGAAGGCTGATGTAAGTAAGTACAGATCAATGATAGGAGGATTGTTGTATTTTACTACTACTACAACAGATATTATGCATGCAGTATATATGGAAACCAGATTTTAGAAAGAACCAAAAGAGTCACATGTTATGGCAGTAAAGAGAATTTTTAGATATTTGAAGGGTATAGAAGAGTTCAAATTATGGTATCCAAAAGGCTCATATTTTATGTTGACAGCTTATATTGATATTGATTGGGTTGGATGTCTAGATAATCAGCGAAGTACTAGTGGTGGAGCTTATTTATGTGGCTCGCAGTTGGTTGCTTGGTCAAGCAAGAAACAAGATTCTATAACATTATCAAATATTGAATTAGAATACATTGCAGCATCCTCATGTTGTACTCAGGTATTATGGATGAAACGGACTTTGAAGGATATAGGGATAACTTTTGATGAGCCAATTTCAATCATGTGTGATAATATCAGTGTTATAAACATTTCAAAGAATCTAGTATAACATTCCAGGACAAAACATATATCTATCAGATATCACTTCTTGAGAGAGAAGGTATTGGAGAAGGGGGTTAAACTTGAGTATGTTCCTATAAAGGAGAAGATTGCAGACATTTTCATAAAACCTTTGTGCAAGGATACTTTCAAGTATCTCAGGGGGAAGCTTGGCATTCTGCCTTTTCCTAGTGTTCAGTAATGCACCTGTGTGTGCATTGGTCCAGTTCATTTCATGTTTATTCTTTCTGGATCAATACTTGATGACTTCCTCTTAGGGGGAGTAGAGTAAGTTAGTAAGGGGGAGTTTTTCCCTTTGTCATTGTTATCAAAAGGGGAGAAGAATAGTGAAAAATAGGGAAATTTGATGCTGATATCTTTTGATAGTGAGTTATTTTCTTTATTATTGATGAATGTTGTCATCAATGAAAAGCGGGGAGATTGTTAGAATGTGAAGTTGGTGATATAATTGTTGTTGTCGTCAATAGTTGTCATTAATGCAACATATCCTATGCATGGATGTGGATCAGTGCTTCAATAGAAGCATGCACCAGATGATGTGCTTTAAATATTTACTCATATATATGTTGTTGTTGGTTCCATTTGTTGTGCAACATATTGTGGAACGTTGGTTTGGGTCGTTCGGTCCTATCTTAGAATTTTTCATTATGCTTCGGACAATGCATTTGCAATGTATAGATCATATCCATTGGTACCGGAGATCTTGGTGATGGTGGAGTGTTGTTATGTGCAAGACATGTTGTATTGAGCGAGGTGGTCGATGTCTCATTCCTTGCAACTGTGGGATTGTTTCGGTATGACCTATTTCAAATTGGATTTGGCTAACTTTTTTGTTGGCATGAGATGGTATAAAAGAGTGATGAATTTACTAGTTGCTATATGTTTTATTACAAGTATATGAGAAGTAAATGTGAATCTGACAAGGGAAGATCTGTGTGTTGATGTATATGTCAGTTGATGCATTCGGTAGAAAATTGTTATATCATTTTTGTATTGCAGAGTATCAGTGATAGTGACTTTAGTGGTGGATTTAATTTTCATTTATTATATTCTTGCAGTGAGCCTATTTGTATCGGCAATTAGCCTTTCTTCTTTCTGGATGGTTAGCCCAACCGGCAATGAGCCAAATAGCAATAAGAAAACCGACAGTGAGCCCTTGTAAAAATCACCTTAACCAATGTTCATTTCATGAGAATTAGTTTCTCTATGGTTTTTCCTAGTTTGGGTTCCCACACAAATTCTGGTGTTCATTGTGTTGATGGTTTTTGTGATTTTATGTTTTTATCGATTATAATTTTTTGATTGGTTTTAGTATTTACCGAATTAACATAAGTGAAAGAATTTTTTTGTTTATAACTGATTCACCCCCTTCCCCCCCCCCCCCCTCCCCCCCACTCCTCGCTCTCAATTATTCAGCATGTTCAACATTTCATTCATTAGATATGTCTCTAGGAATCGATCTTATATTTTTCACCAAACACTTTCATGGAAAACCTAGAATCTAAAACCAACAGTGAAAGGGTCTCACCTAGCTTAAAGAGTATTCAAAAAACAAGAACAAGAGACATCAATGTAAGATAGAATTTACATTAAATTTGAAACCCTACCTCATTTGCATGATCGACATGAATACTGTCTCTTTGAGGAATGCACATTTTTTCTCTTAGATTAATGTTATTTGAATAAAAATGTTGATCTTCTTCATACCATATCGATGCCCGTTCTGAGAAATCTGATATTCTATTTATTTAAACTATTGTTCTTAATGCATCTATCCCATGATTTAATTGTCTCTCATCAAGAAAAATGTTATTCCTTCATTGATTTCTATGTTCCTTCTCATCTAATGGTGTTCTTTAAAAAAATTTATTTTTAACTCATAACAAGTTGTTGTTCATGTTAGATATATGTAGTTATCAATGGATCTCGCTACTCTTTACCTTCAAGACCATTGTTCATCCATAAAATATTGTTCCTTATGTTTATGAACCTCTGTTAAGATGAGATTTACTCCTCCTATGACTATCTCTTGTTTGAGCATCAAATGTGATATTCTTCCTTGAAAATTATCAGTTCTCACCTTTGAATGGGTTGCTATAGCAAATCTTACTGTTAAACAATGAAAATGTGTTTTTCTTGTTCCTTCACGGACATAGTTAGGGCTCTATTGTCTTCAACTCAAGTTCAAAATCAAAGTTTGAGTTAATACTTGAGATTAGGTCAAAAAAGAGTTCACTTCAATTTTATTTATTTTCCTCCAAACTCTAAAAGAAAGAACCTTGAATTTTAAACCTTTTGACTTCCTCAATATAGATCTCTCCTTTAGAATCTTTGTTTAAAGCTTTTTCACTTAAACAAATGTATTGTTTTTTTTTCAATTTGACAAAATAAATCAAGCTTTGGGAAACCTTTTGAACTCCTTAACATTTTAAAACCTCATTAAACCCCATCAAAGGAATTGATCTCATTATAAGGCCATTTTTTTACCCGGGAGTCAAAAATAGATAACAAGACCATAGTATCAAATGTGAAGGAATGCAAAGCATTCTTCCAGATAGCTAACCAAACACTTCTCTGCAAATTTAGCCTTCAACATTCTTCAATGATCAAAACACCTTTGTAGCAAAAAATTCTTATCCAATAGTAATGTGAGAGATACTACTATTACAAAAAGGGTGTATCAACCTTGTGATAATAAAATTGTATTGTTGATTAAAGGGTTATTGTTGATATGTGAGTCGTCATGATTTGGGGGCTTGCCCTCAACTATCAAGGGTTTGGTGGTAGCACCTACGACCATAGGGGTTCGGGGTGTCATCCCTCACTTGGGGTTGCAAGGGGTTCCTCCCTTGCCAAACCCTATCTCATGATCAGATAAGGGTCTATGGGGTAGCATGCCTTAATGGAGGTTTTCAGGGGCAACACCCCGAAACAAGGTTTCACTTATAATTTATCATTGTGGATCTTGACTGTTTAATATTAGGTCATAGGTCCAATATTGGATATTATATGTGCTATATTTGGGTGGTTTTAGCCCATGGTTTTGTAATACCATTTGGTAGTTTCATGTTTTGTATCTCTTGTATATTAGGCACATGAGATATATCGTGATGTATTCTAACAGCTTGATAGTTGTTGAATTGCCTCTAGATATCCATTGGTGGTACTCCTGTGAGAAGATTGTTCTACAAGTATATTGTAATCTATTATTGATTTCTGATTAATATGTTGGGTTGTGTTTGGAGTGTGGGGTTTTCCTCTCGAAATGGTTTTCACCATGTAAATCACTATGTTGTGGTATGCACATCATTTATGTTTACTTTTGCTAAGCTTTTGTAGCTATTGTAAAGATCTATAAAAAAATTTGCAATACCCTCCTCTCAAGATTAGTGTAGGAAGTTGTTCCACTAAATAACTTCCTTACAACTACACCAGCTTGTAGCATCAACCATCTGCACCAATGTTATGATTCTAATCCTCGTCTAAAATCTTCTTGTCTCAATGCTTCTAATTCTCATCTTAATATGACATCATCATGATATCATCTATGTCACAACATATGAATCTTCTAACCATCTCTCACTTTTAACAATGATCTTCAACACATCATTGTCAATATAAGGGATGGTTGACATCCAACATTACTGTACTAGCATGGAAACATAATTGATCAACAACTTCTCACAACAAGGACTGCAACTACACTAATTTTAACATATAGACATCAACACAAAATAGATGATTATCCACAATAGATAATTCCATCAACCAACAATCACCTACAGAAGTTTTTGCCTTATGCAACATACCAATACCAAAGCATCATCACATTTGGTTTACATCCTACCCTCAAAAATATCATCACATCTTCATCAGCATAATAGAGGGTTGATACCAAAATGACAACACCTCAATATATATCATTATCATCATGATGACAACACTACAACACACTCTCAATCAGAAAACTTTGAACTGCAAACAAGTAGAGAGTTGACATCAATGACAACGCCAAATGCCAACAATCACCTCCTTTGTCATTGATGGCAAGACCTACCATCATCATTACCACTTGATGTTTGTTCCACAATCCTCTCAACTATAAACAAGCATAGGGTTAACATCAATAAAAACACCAACTACCAACAATATCACCATTTTCATTGATGACAATACTCGTCATCATCATCATCATCACCTAATACTTGTTCCATAGTCTCTCCACAATCTTTCCTCATTTGACACCAAGGATAAAGGGGAATGGCCTTCACATAATCCTTCAATATCTCCCTTGTTCTCTTTATTCATCAATATTCTCTCTTTGAACCCTATTTTTTCTCTTTATGTCATATGTTCTCCTCCTATCAGCAGCAATCAACAAACCAACTACTCCCCCTGAGGAATAGAACACATCAGTCTAGGAGACAAAGGATATGCTTTAAACTTCCCCCCCTCGACACATGCACCATCATATGCATCTTGTTAGAAGGTGGGGGCAACAACCCCTAACTTCTCCTAGATATACTCAAAAGTATCCTTTGAGAATGCCTTTGTGAAGATATCTCCAATTTGATCCTTTGTAAGAACATACTCCTATATAACTTCATGTTATCCAACCTTCTTTCTTCGAAAGTGACATCTGATAGAGATATGTTTGGTCCTTGAATGCATTACCAAATTCTTTGCAATATTTATTGCACATGTATTGTCACACATGATAGGAATGGGCTCATCATAAACAACCTTGATATCCTTTAAAGTTTGTTTCATTCATAGTAATTAAGTGCAACAAGAAGTTGCGCCAATGTTGTTGAACATAGTTTGGTGTTGAGGGAGGGGTGAATCAACAATATTAAAATTTTAATAATATTACCGTAGATTTGAAATGACTTAGTTAATGTCTAGCACGGAATAAGAAAAAGATTCCAAATACACATGAATGCGCATGAACACTAAATTTGTGTGGAAAACCCGTGATGGGAAAAACCACAATGAGAAATAAACTCACTGTGTCCAACAATATGATTACAACTTTTAGGCCAAAAGCCAAGGAACTCACTGTCCCTATCGATTTAGGAACACTGCCAGGAATTACACTTAAACCTAAATGAAATCATTGATTTAGCAATCGAATTTCATGATCAACTAGTCTGAACCCTCAAGCAATTTTTCAATTTTGTCTTAATCACTAGATCCTATCTTCGCCTCTTATTTTTCACACTTTGCATGTACCCTGAATTCTCACTCTTGCCTTACCTCATTCATTCCATCAAGATATATATTGATTTGTCCATCGAAAAAGTCAACAAGGTAAGCCACAAAAAAATGGACATTATTAATACAAGTTCAGCCACCTTCAAACAAAAATACTCAATGCAGTCCACTCCATAAGGTAGAGAGGACCCAAAAGATATTCATCAATCAATTTAATTAATCCATGATCACCGCAAACAATTCTGAAGTCTGACACAAAGGTAACATGTGAAAAGGCATTAGGAACAAGGTTCTAGTTGGCCCAAAAAGCACTCTCAAATGCACGAAATACCCTCTGAAGTGACGGATGCCATAGCTAAATCATTTTAAGCTGCTTATCATTCCCTTTAGTCAAAATCTGAACCTATCCAGCACATATTAAGTCACTACAAATAGTTGAGTTGGCCTAAACCCAACGCAAAACAGTAGAATAGTACAAGTAACACCAAATCTTTACTTGTGAAGCAAACTAGCAAAATTTATCTAAACTGACACACCACACAAATCATTTGACCAAGTCCACCAAACCGCATACCCTAAAAATTCTTCGTGAAGCAATGCAAATCATTCTCCAAGCTTATTCAACACACCTTGATAGTCAACCTTTCTATCAATCAAATAGCACAATCAATTTCTATAAAATAGTCAGTTTGGGAACCTGTACACACGATAGTGTAGTATATACAATAATCAGTCATGAAGTCCAAAACCAAAAGCTAATATCATTCCGAAAAAAAAAAATTCCTTCCTACACATAGTTGTCTTTCGTAAACACAACTTCTCCCTCAATCAATGACAGCCTTAATTAGCAATCTTAATCCTTTTCAAATCTTCTTCATCAATCAAGTCCTTTATCAACAAAACTTTAGCAGTCATAATCCTTTTGTTCAAATCTTCATTAACCATATCCTCTATCAGAAAAACCTTAGTAGTCAAACAATGATGTCACACAAGAAATGGTTGACATCAATGACAACGCATATCATACTGCTAACAATCTCCCTCTTTGTCATTGATGCAATAATGACCTCTTCATCGTCTCCTCATTTTCTTCTCCCCTTTGACATCAAGGGCAAAAGGCGAACCATCCCTTAGAATATTCAAGAAGTAACCTCACTTTCTATCCCCCTGGCAGAGAGAAAGTCTTGTCTTCAATCCATACTATACATTCACCCTCGCTGCTCACTCTGAGAGAAGCCATAACATCAATCGAGGAGACAAAGAATGAACAATTTTTCTCCCCCTAGAAAGATGCATGCCTCTTATGCATCTATTCAAAAAAAGGAGGGGTAATACCCTCAATTTCTACCTAAGATACTTCAAAGTTTCCTTAGCCAGAGCTTTGGTGAAAATAACTACAATTTACTTCTTAGTAGGCACATTCCAATTCTACAACTTTTCTCTTAAAAAGTGATACCGGATAGAAATGTGTTTGTTTCTAGAATGCATCACAAAGTTCTTAGAAATGTTAATGGTACTTGTGTTATCACGTATCATCAAAATGCATCATAAAAAACCTCCAGATCCTTGAGAGTCGGCCTCATTGATATGATTTGAGTACAAGAAGATGCTACTACAATACATTTTGCTTTGGTTGTGGATACAAAGACTGAATCTTGCTTTTCACTCATCTAAGAAACAAACCTAGGGGAAGGGACCTAATACCTAAACGTGATCCAATCACTGTGATAGCAATTATTGATTTAATATCTACATTTGATGCTTTAATACCCACACTTAATAACTTAATGCCTAATTTTTTTGACAACAATGTAACAAAAGTAGTGACTAAAGTTTTCATTGCTACAAGGACTATCCATACTTGAATGAAATTTACCCTTAGTTGCGAAAAGCAACCAATCATGTGATGCCACATCAGCTGCACAAGTATGGGGTATCATTTTTGCATGACCATTGGTCTCACCTTTTTTTTAGTTGTTTTTGACACCTTGGCGAAAAGCATATTGATGTGGCATCATATTTGAAGATGTGGCCATAAAACCTTAGTTACAAGTACAAGACTTGCCAAGTAAACTGCTGTAAAAAAATTGGTAGTGATTTAGAATTTCCATGTAGGACTTTGTGAAGCATAAAGAGTGCTCAACTACTAGGTCCCCTCCCCTATCTCCTCAATAGAATGCTCCACCACTGGGATTTTTCATATCATCCGGATATCCTACCCAATCAACATTTGTAAAAGCTTTTAGTTAAAATTTATCATCTTTCTTGTACCAAAGTTATCATCTTTCTTGTACCAAAGTCCAAAATTCAGAGTGCCTCGCAAATATTTGAATATCTTTTTTACTACTACCTCGTGAGATTGTTTCAGACTTGCTTGATATCTTGCAACTAAATAGACAACATGAATAATATATGGTCTCTCATTTAAAAGCATTTCAAATATAATAATCATTCAAACATAGATCTGTACAATTTCTGATCAACTTCAAGAGACTCATCATCCTTGCTCAGCTTGCATCTGATAAATTGAGACCACCCACGATATTTTTGTTGTTGCACAAATAAGATGACTTGCACATAATCGAAACTTCTATCATGACCCTAAAGGAAAATCCCAATTGTCTTTATATGACACCATGTTATAAAAGTTAAATTAATTGTCACTGTAACCTCATTATAACCTCATTATCTTTATATGAAACCATGTTATAAAAGTTAAATTAATTATGTCACTGTAACCCCATTATCTTTATATGACACTACGTTATAAAAGTTAAATTGACTATGTCACTGTAATAACCAAAGAGGTGTGTTTATACAAGACTTGTATTAATCTTTCTTTTGTTTCTGGCATTCATTTTCTATACAGCGATATTAGAAAGATTAGCCCTTGCTGCATATCATTTTAACTAATAAAAAACTTGTCTCATTAGACGAAGTATTCAACCAAACACAGAATACAGCACACAGCATACTCATTTACGAGGCAAAGTTCTCAACCAAAATAGCACAGCATACCCATTATCTACGTATCACACTCGTACACGAGCTGAATTATTGGTATTCTAATAACCAGAAACTCTCTGAATTTTAGCATGAACATATTTACAGCAATGCTAGAAAGATTAGCCTAGTTCTCACAAATTACTAGATTCCTCTACATTATCATTACATATAAATTGCTTTTCATCCTTTGGTGCATCACTATCATTTTAACTCTGAATCAACTTGTCTCTTGTACTTTCTTGCTATGGACAAGGTGAAATCTTCAACCAAAATTAGTGTACTTACGTTTTCATCTGTAAGAATATTATGCAACACAAATTATTGAATAGCAATTTTGGCTGTTTTAGGAGTACGTTTAAGAGCACATGAGAAATGTACTTTCTCCCTATGGAGTCATGGACGCCGTGAAAAATTCAACCAAAATTAAAATTAATATACTCACGCTTTCCTCTATTGTCGTGTAACACAAATATTGAATAGCAATTTTGACTGATTTAGGAGTAAGTTGAAGAGTGCAAGAGAAATGTACAGTATACTCCAGTTTTCCTCTGTACTAATGTCATGCAATGCATAATATTGAATAGCAATTTTGACTATTTTGGGAGTTAAGTTTAAGAGTAAAAAGAGATATGTACATACTCCCAGTTAACATCATGGTGCAGCCTATTCCTGCTACAAAATATTTTATTCAATGTCGACAATTTGAGATGCCTAATCATATTCATTCAGTGTCTTTCTAAGCAAACCTCATATTAAAACACTACATTTAACCAAAATGCACCTTCCAGTTCTTTTTGTAGGCCTTAACTTTCATAACTTTAAAACTCTTCAAGAGATGCAGTAGAAAAACCGTTAAAAAGAATCAAGTTTTTCTAAAACAGTTTACTCCCATCTATAGCCTCACACAATGAAAAAATGGCAAGTAATGCTAGAAAACACCAATACTGAGCTTACCTCTCAATTACTAAGGATAAAATTATAGGAGTCTACTGCTTTATGTCAGTCACTACGGACTCAAAATAATTAAGACAATCAAACATCAAACAAACCATTCAAAAGTATATAAATGAATGTAAAAAAAATCACTTCATTTTTCATGAGATAATCTTCCACGGTGAAACTTTGAGTTTCACTGAGGGAATGGGATGCTTGTCAGCTTTGTTCAAGAAAGTTAAAATCATACTCCTGTTGCTTGCCTTTGCTTGTCAGTTTTATATCGAGAATGTTAAAATCTGTCTCTTCGCTATTGCCTGCCCGCATCAGATTAATTGAATCTCGTCATTATTAATATCTACAATGCTGATAGGCAAACTCCTAAAAATGTTGCCTGACAGCTGTGGTTTGACAGCATATCTTAGGGAGCTTCCTGCCATTGGCACAGGTTCTGGTTATCCCAAAAATGCCATCCCCTCCCTAGTAACCATAGCAAAAAACCTATCGAAATTCTTCAAACTGATAGCAAAAAACCTATAGAAATTCTTCAAACTGACACAAAACTGGTTCTATTGCAGTTTTAAAACATCCATGCCATTGGTGGAAATGATCATGAATACAAATGTGCATTAGATATTACTTCTTTCCGAAAGACGTGTGGTTAATAATTGTAAAGAAGTTCCAGTATATGGATTCTAGTAAAACACAAATCTTTTCCAATCAATGCCATTCACTCTGATTACACAATCCAAACAAATTTACAAAAGATCAACTTATAATAATTTATTTATAGAGGATTGGTAAGATGTCATATTTGTATATGCATTAGTTTGTATCACAATCAACAAACTGACACCAAGCAAAATCTCAAGTATCTAACATGTACTCATTTATTATTACGCCAAGCAAAATCTTAAGTATCAACAAACTGACACCAAGCAAAATCTTAAATATCTAACATGTACTCATTTATTATTACGCCATCATTCTGAATATTCTTATACTCAGTACATTCAGTGTTTTTCTCTCAAGCAACCTACTGCAAAGGTGTCAATCATGCAGTCAACTCCTTGCAATCAACCTTGAAGACCTATGACCCCTGCCAAAGACAAGAAAACAATCCAAGTGCCTAAGTCCATAAGTAGAACGGAAACAATTAATTAATTAAAGTTTTTCTTAGAATCTAAGAAGAACAAAACACTCACCACAAGCAAGTCTTCCACCAGCATTTCCTGTTGTCTTACTGAGTTCATGGCCACCTGAAGAAATATAACAAAACAGTTAAATGGATCACTACATGTTGAAGAGTATTATATGTTAAATAATAGTTGCAGTGAAGTAACAACCAAAGGCAAGCCGCAAAACAATGCATCCAAACTGAAAGAAAAATGCCAAGTACTTGTCCCAGAAAATTGTGTTCTAAGATATTGAGATGTTCAAGTTTAACTTAATATTAAAAGCCTATGAATCAGCACCATTTTTATTGATGAAACAAGAGACGTGAGTAATCAACCAGAGTTGTTGCATTGAATTCTCAATTTCTCAAAGAATAGATGCTAAGACATTGATTTTAAAAGACTAATGCTTTTGAAGACTGAAAGTATAAGAAAAAATGTTTACTTGCAATTGACCCTGCATTAGATGAAACTAACCTTTGCCAAGATCATCAGGGTCTGCATGGACAACCACAGCTCGACCTATAATTGAATGTGGTCCAGAAAGAGGAATCTGCAAACACATCACCAATGTAAACTACATTCAAAGATCCTGAGACTGCGAGAAACGACCAGGTAGGGTAAATAAAACTATGCAAAAAAATATGCAAGAGGGATCATCTTACATTGCTGTCAGAGATTGATAGTTCAGCAGTTCCTGGATAAAAAGAATAAACAACAAATGAGCACATGATCCTCGTATCATATTCTGAATAATCAATCACCTTCTCTTGAAAATCTAACAAATGAAACTTATTGCATTCTGTTTGTCCTAGCATAGCTGAATTCGAAGACTTCCGCTTGTTACAATAATCAATTAACCAAGAGTAAACATACCATCATCCCGAGCAATTACATTGCCTAGATCTCCAGCATGCCTGCTCTCATCTTCTGGTGCACCATGCTCTTTGCCATGAGGGTTAAAATGCGCTCCTGTCACTCAAAAGTCGAGGAATGAAAATGCTGTGCAAATCAACTCCTAAGTTCCACACGTCGATACCACTAAGACTTTGCTAGAGACAGCCTGAAAAGACAGGATATATACCATACCAGTTGAAAGACAACCATTTGTTGTATCACCCAACGCATGAACATGGAAACCATGAAGACCAGGTTGCAGACCACTGAGCTTAGCATTTACAGTTGTTGGCCCTGAATATAAGTATTAACCAAACTTCAGAAACAACTTTGCATAATGGTACATACTGACCAAGACAACAACACTACTCAAGACAATTGAAGCAGAAAACACAGATCAAATTTGCATATATTTTATGGATCACAACAGTGAAGCTTGATTAATTTGAATTGGATGTTTTCCCTAGAGATAATTCAAATGTCAATTTTAAAATATTAGTATCTAAGTTGTTGGAAAAATAGTGTGACTGAATTGCTACATTTTCCCAGATTCAAGTTGCAAAACGAGGAATCCTCTGGATGACTTTCTCATATTTTGTCATTTATCAGATTTGGTCAAATCTGGAAAATTTGAATTTCCCATTGAAATGCCTCTGTAAATCCACTAGGTCAAAATAATCAGTCACATCAAAACTCAATATGCACTTCTTTGGAATAACCAAAAAGTTCAAGATATTCAGTGATATTTGTTGATCTAATCCATTGGAAACTAAGAGTACCTTACATAAATTATGTTTGTTTTTCTTCCGCAAAATCCCGCAGTAACATTTACAATACATCTTCCATTGTTATTGTATACTAACATTTACAATACAACTAAAGCCTTACCTTGCAAACACACAAAGTGTTGTGAGAATAATGAAAATGAGGCTTATTTTCACTGCAGTCACCTTCCTTTTCACTGCAGTCACCTTCCATTGTTATTGTATACTAACATTTACAATACAACTAAAGCCTTACCTTGCAAACACACAAAGTGTTGTGAGAATTATGAAAATGAGGCTTATTTTCACTGCAGTCACATTTCTTCATCAAAATTGTAAATAAAGCTAGCTTCTGCTTGTCCCGAAGGGGCAGAGAATATTTTCATACCTTAAATACACAGTAACAGTAATATTTTAAAAAAATGGTATTTCTAGCCAATTGTTTCACCATTCACAATTTAAACTGTTGGTGTACAAGCATTGTTATACATTGTTATTAGTTATGATGAGATTAGCAGTTGCTGAGTGGTTAGCAGTTGCTAAACTGACTTCTGCTCTTTATAATATATATATGTACAAGGTTCATCAATAAAACCGCTGATCAAACATTTGCTCCAACATCTGGCATCAGAGCCACCTACTGTTCCCGTATGTGTGTGACTATGGCAAATGACAGTTTGTTTGCATAGCAAATATGGGCGATGCAGAAGGCGTGAAGAGGAGGCGTTATCACTGAAGTAACACATTAACAATTGTCCTTCCAATCCTCTGCTCACGATGGGCACACAAGACTGCAGGCGAAAGGTGCTTTGCCTACAAAAGGTGTTTTGATTGGACTGGTTCTGCTTATTTGGTCCGCTTTATATGTTTTCATTTTCCATTGCCGTGGTAGATAAAGAAGCTGCCTGGGCGCAGTATTGAAGATGTCAACAGTGACAAACCACTTATACATCAATCTCCTTCGCATTGCAGTTAACTTTTGGTTGTGTGAGAAGGCGACTGTCGTGCTTGCCAAGATGCCTTGACACATGAAGGGATACTGTCGGTCTTGTGTAAGCTTTGTTTGCCTAAAAATGTGTGAATGCCTTCTTGAACCAGAGCAATATCATTATCCATCATTAACAACATTCATATCTGTTGCACGCTATCCATCATTAACAATGCTCATATCTGTTGCACGTTTTATATTCATCAGTAGAACTATTACTTTTATCAGCATGGTCTTCAAAACTGTTTAAGTTTCTGCAACATTCTCCATAATCTGAAATGAGTGGTATTAGTCAATCAACTCTTTCCTGAAACTGGTTCAGGTCAGATCTAACGTGGGAAGACCGTGATAATTGCATAGAGGGCAAGCCAGAGTGAGAAGCTGTGTGGTGAAGAAGCCCACATGGAGGGCAAGATTGTTTGAAAAATTGGTAAGCATTCATACCATTACTAAGTATTCATTTCTATGCATGATTAATGTATGTGCTTTTGTGCAGTGAGAGAAGTATGGCATTTGAACATGACGACGTATAAAGAGTTGTGTTCAAATTTTTTAGATGAATCATCTAAAGATATTTGGGATAACCTGAACAAATTGTTTAGAGCAAAAGCAGTTAATGCAAAGTTTTCTTCAAGGGTTCAATTGTTCAGGTTTAAAAATGAAGATGAAATCACAATGTCAAACCATATAAGCAATTTGAGATCTCTCATTGGGCAGCTAGCAGAGGTTAAAGCTCCAGTAGACGATGATCATGATGATGCTAAGGCCATCCTGTTAAACAGGTTGCCTTCAAAATACAATAATGTTATTTTTACACCCAGCCAAATAACATCAAAAACTCTAGTACACATGATTTCAGTTCTTCTAACAAAAGAAAGGAGGACCAATGAAGATACAAAAGAAGATCTTTAGTTGAGATAAAGCGCTATATTCATGAAGCAATAATAAATGGTCAGGTAAGAACATAAGAGACAATGTATGTTTTATTGTAAGAAAAAGATTCACACAACATGGGCTTGTAAAACTGGACCTAGCGATGTTCTTAAGTGAAAACTGAAAGAACAATCTAATAAGGCAAACTTGGCTTGTGTTGAGGATGAGGATATATCAGGTGATGAAGCAGTTTTTGATGATTCTTATTCTCCCCATGCTGACAAATTTGAAGAATGCATGTGTTGTGAAGATTCATTTTGGAGAGAAGTTCAAGATTTGGCGTTGAGCTCAAAATGGATTGTTGTCCAGCATGCTTCAAAGTATATGATCAAGAAATATACCCTTTCGCATTCATTAGAAAATGATAGAGATCTGGTGTATCTCTTTAGGACCATTGTTGACTAATTCAAGACTATGATTTGAGAGTTCAGGATTGAGAGCCTAAGAACACAACTCAAAGCTACACCACTCCAAGGATCAAGAGAAAACATGATGGAGCCCTGCTTAATTCAGAATTTGCTTCTTCAAAGGTCTTCTCAAAATATGTATTCATATTATGTAATCAGCAAGCTTTTGTAGTGTAAGGCTTGAGGAGGGATCCCTAGGGCAAGGTGAAGTTTAAATTTGTGTGAGCAGGTGTCATTATACATTGTTATTAATTATGATGCAATTAGGAGTTGCTAAGAGGTTAGCAGTTGCTAAACCAACTTTTGCTCTTTATATACATACAAAGTTCATCAATAAAACCATTGATCAACCATTTGCTCCAACATAAACAAACCCTTTCATATCCTTCTTTTGTGACAGATACACCATATTTTAGCTTCAATCTCTCTTAAATTAAATTAATTTAAATTTAGATATCACTAAATAAACTGCATTCAAAATATAGTTTCAAAACTGAAGATGTCACCTCTGAAAATGGTTATTGCAGAGTGTTAAATATGTAGCTCGAGTTAGAAGCACCTTTACTAACACGTCTGCAAAGTAGAGTTACTTGTACAGAGATGTTTGAAATGTTAAATAGCAGTAACCTTTTAACAAGATTTTATTAAGAGTGATGTTTGAATTGTGAAATATCTGAAAACTTTCAGTGAGTTTTTTAAGAGTTTCAATTTTTTAATCTTCTTTTTATGTGAAAACATGTTTTCACCTTTCCAAGATTCAGTTTTTACAAAACATTGTTACTTATATGGCGGGGCAACAGTGAACTGCAGCCTTTGATGATTTGGTCGTCCTCCCAACCAATGGCTGTTCATATGGTGAATGTTCGGAAGGGGTGGCGGGCTTTGTTATCTTTTCTGCAGAAAATGGAAACAGAAAGGCTTGAAGTGGCGACCAAGCAAAGGAGGAAGGTTACTCCAGTGAAATCTACAGCCCCCTGGGGGAGGACAGTCGTCCCGTTCCTTGAAGACAGCTTCCCTCCAATGCTGAGGACCGTGGAGATTCTGGCCAAGGAGTTGTGGGGCAAGGCGGTTCTGGTCCTGTGCGTGGTGCTCACGGAGTTGGTCGCGGTGGTGGCAAGGCTGGGAGCAGGGTGGCGGTTGGAGATGTGAGTGGTGGCCCGTCCTTCCTGATTTTCTCCAGGGAAGATGCTGCGGGTTGGTTCAACCGATCTTTGGGGTTAGGTCTTTGTCATCTGCATGCCCTACTTTATGTAGTATGTGCTAGTGTCTCCGGTGGTGTTTATGTATCTGGATCTCGATGTTGCTTTTTGGTGTTTTTTGTATCAGGGGGTGGGAGGGGGCTTTGGGGTGTTTTTCCTGACAAATCTGCCATGAAGTGGCTTGGTTTTTGTTCTGTCTGTTGGAGGGTTCTAGTGTCACATTTGCCATTCAGTGGCTTTGATATGCTTTGTACTGAAAATCTTTTGAAATTAATACTAAATCAACTATTATCGATCAAGAAAAAACATTGTTACTTATATGGAATTAAACAATCAAATCATCTAGTTTAAACAGTGCCCAATGTGTCACTCCTTAAGCAACTCAATTAACATATCTGCAGAGCAGAGTTCTTGAGGAGTAATATTTAAACTGTATAATGGATGAACTTATATGAGAGATTAATCTCACTTTTATGCAAAAACATTTTATTTCCCTTTTCACCATTCAGATTTTAACAAATCTAGTTGTTTATATGGATTTTCAAAACATTATGTCATCTCATTTAGAATGTCAATTAAGAGAAACATTATGTTCATCTTCATTATTAACACCAATACTCCTGGCAACCTCTAGTATATCATCCCATTGTTTCTGCCAATGCTCTTAATTACAATAAATAAGCAGCCGATCTGCTAAGCTCCTCTTTGATAGCTATATTTTAAATACAATACAACCACCAAGTAGAATTAAATTACATGCCAATACCTTGTAAACATCAGTCGGATCCATTTTTATCCTATCATGCAGGAAACATCTCACCTACACTACTGAATACTATAACAGCACAAGATACAGCTACTAAAATGTCATGATCATTTCTTGATTTGGTGTACATTATTGAAAACGTGCTTGTACTTCTTAGGTATCTCCAGCAACTCTCAATGCTTTAGGATTTAAAACTCAATGTTGAACATGTTATTCCACAACCTCCATAATCCCATCAACAATATATCCTCTCCTGATAACACCCATAAAAGCTTTGTAGCATGACATCTTCCAGTCCAATTATCACAATCCGTGTATCTGTGCTACAGCACCTGGCCCGCCCACAGTACGATTGGAAATCTGCACATCTAGAAGCTTTCTCATGCAAACATACTGGAACTATGGATGTCCATTATAACAACATGTCACATGTGCACAATATTTTGTCACATATCCCATATCATGTTTCGATTTAAATGTAAAATAGATTATATGCTCTGTATCCCCCATTATCCTGCTCATCAAATACGAAGACTCCAATAATCCCAACCTTCTAGAAATATACAAGTGTGTTGATAGTTTGCCAGCTTATTCGGTCCATTGTTAACAAAAAGTGGGAAAAGGTGATTATCCCTTAAGTTTTAACAGATAGTCGTATATATGGTGAAAACTAATTAGTTTGTGGGAAGGCCAGTGAGAGCTATTCCTATTGATGAAAATCTAAATGGAGGTGAGAAGAGCCTCATGAAGGCCACCAAGAAAATGTCCAATGTGAAGGATGTTACAATACTTCAGTATAAGTTGGGCCAATTTTGCTTCTCTCCGAAGCCTAAAGGCTTGGGCTAAAAATTGATACTCACTATGGCAACAAAAAATAGATAAATAAATAAATAAACCAGCAACCTAGCGGCAGCATAATTAGAACTAGTTATTGCCATAAACAGCTATCATTCACTTCCTGTCATAGGTTTCTAATTCAACTGATGTTGAAAGGCTGTGATCTACATATAGCATTAACTGCACTCTATTAAAAGAAACAAGCTAGCCTCTATAGAACTCAACAATGATGACTTATACCTTATTGAGGGCAAGATAAAATCATAAATGACTAAAGAAAGCACAGCTTGACATCACGTGATGTCAAGTGTAGCAAGTGCTACTTCATCAGGTTAAGAATGTGAAATCAAAATCAGTTAGTGCTCTATTACAAGAACCAAATGAGCCTAACAATTCCAATGAGGAAAATCTTTTAAAATTCATCAATTTAATCACGAGTCTGAAGTTTGAGATTATGTAATGTCCCCTTCTTAGCCAATGCAGTTGGTGGACATTCAGTCTACTTAGAGGGTTCCCGTAGGCTATTGAATTCGGGTTAGAAAACCTTGGAAGCAATTTGTCTAGCAATTTTGACAGTATTTGATGGTTAGTTGAGCTTCCCTCAGGATAATGCGTGGAATGCCCTTTTTTGGAGTGATTTTGGGTTAGTTTTTGAATATTTCCTAAGTAACCGATCCTGGTTC
>MU226641.1:42805-53491 GCA_018584345.1 Thuja plicata | reverse complement strand
ACGCCCAGATTTTGAATTTCGGCGGATCCTTCTGGATTCCTGTGGATCCTCTCGAATTCCTCTTGGATTCTGCCAGGGTTCTGGAATGGAATCCGGGTTCCCTATGGATTCCTCAGTGGAGGAATCCACAGGGAACCCGGATTTCATTCCAGAATCCTAGTGGAATCCAAGAGGAATTCAGGAGGAATCCACAAGGAACCCGAATTCCATTCCAAAACCCTGGCAGAATCCAAGAGGAATCCGAGAGGAACCAGGATCCAGATCGTACCGGAACCAAGATTCGGGCCTCAACAGAGGACTCCGATAACTTAGAATATTTCCTATGGCCAGGCTAATTGGTAGGGCTTCTATTTTTAGTTTTGTCAGTTGGTTCAGTTTACATGGCTAACTCAATATTTTATAAGGGCCAGTTATAAAATTAAAAGCGACTCATTTTAAATATTTGGGCCTTTTATTTAATGGGACATTGGAGAATTAAAAGAAGTAAATTTTATTAAATAAAGTGTGCGTTTGGAGGGAAAATATAAAAAGATTCCTTTGAGCATTCAGTTGACATGATGAGTTTCGATAAAGAAAATTGTTATTTCTTCTAAAAGATTTGCTTTCTTAATTTGTAAGGAAAGAAACCCTTGCAGGCTACATTCTCTACATAGTTGAAAGATGCTATTTAGAGACTTTCTTGGCAAATTCATTCAGAGGTCACCTCTACTCATTGGAGAAGATCTACATTTCAGTTTTGCAGAGTTTATTGGATATCTAATTTGTAGAGGTCAATTTGGAAGGTGATTTGGAGAGTTATGTTGTATATTGCTCGTCCAATCTCCTTAATGATGGCCGCACTTCCTTGTGCCAGCTGCACCATTTCAGGAGCTTGAACATGGAAGAGTTTTATGGCAGAAGATTGGCCTTTGAGAGTTTAAATCTGCATTCTTGGTGTTTTTTATTTGCTGCTAATCAGTTCAACACCCAGCCGTACCATTTTGGAGTCATTTGGTGAAGTAACTAGGGTTTCTCGACATTGTATTTATCGGTCATTGCTGTAACAGACCTTTATTTCACCAAATCAGCAAATAGGCATGTTGGACTTAGATATGTGATATCATTTTATGATCTGGGTTGCTCTTACATTTGATAAATTTGGTAAAATCAGATCAGAAATTAATCCTAGAATTTCCAGCTACTTGTATTTCTAAGTTTCTTTAATTTCCTGAGTTGTTCATTTATTATAAAGAACTTTATTATCTGCACTTTTTTTGGACTAAAATCCATTGCAAAAAATACTAAACACAAGAAAAAAAAAATCAAGGCAAAAAGGGCTGCATATTACAGATTTCTGCATCGAGCGTTCTCCTTTTAATAGTTTAATATTTAAGTTCAAACTTATTATTAATGAATCGTGATTCTGTGATCATTTTGCAAGCCCAATTTTGACTTCCAAATTTCAATCTCATGGGTCATCATTGGTAGAAATATAATATAGGAACTTGAATTCACATTTGGACTTTCAACCCTGCTAAATATTTGTTCAATGTTTAATCGTGCATGCAAATCAATTTCAGTCTCTTTAATGTTTTCTAAAGTTTATAATGTGTTTTTTGTTTAGTTAATTTTTTGGCAATTCCAAAACATCACTCACACATATTGTAAGCAGTGTATGCTATTTATTTTAGTCTCTTTAAGGTTTCTTTAAATTTTATTATACGCTTCTTGTTTACTTTATCTTTCGCCTTCCGGCAATCCCCAAATACTATTTACATATACTTTTGGTAGTTGTCCACCATCAACAAGTACTGGAATATTATTACTCCCCTTGATAGCACCTCCCTGGCCCCAGAAAGTTGAAACTTGGAGAACTGTTGAAGATTAGAATTCTCTAGCCACATGTTCAAGCCCAAGGTACATTTTTTCCAGTTAAATTAAATGCAGGAATGCTCTGAGGTACTGAGAACATGAACATAGCACAAACCCTGTAGTAAACTACAACTCCATGCCATATGATTTATGTTAGATTTCACAAACTAAGATTTGACAATTGTTAGGAAATAAGGTTTATATTCAACAATTCAATTAGTTTGTAGTTAGGTTAGTTGGGAAGTTCATTCCCATAAAGTACTATTAGTTTTGTACGGAAAAGTAATGGCTTTATAAAGCCAATACATTGGATATAATAGCTGAAACGAATGATGATATAATATCTCTTTAATTTTACAATGTAAATCTTTATATTATTCTTCTGTCATTGCTATTCCATTTTGCTGTCTTACATTGGAATCAGGGCAGCACGATCATGGAGGTTTTGTCGACGGTGGGTGGTCTATAGAGAAGCACATTTCATGGCGGTTAGAATAAGTTATTAAATAGAATGTTTCAAAGCACCATTTTCCATGTCCTATAACAGCTTCTATAGATTGATCATTGCTAAGATTTTTTATTGCTGGCAGATGCAATGGTGTCTCTCAATATAAGAGAAGATGATGCCACAGATGATAGTAAAGTAATTTTATATTTGGCTGGCCTGTAAAAGGGGAATAAAGAACAGAAGTTTAAAGTGAAGAATAGTCGTGTATGGAGAAAGGTGTGTGAATGAAATTTACATTTCGCCATTTAAAGGTTACAAAATGTTAATCACTTCCCTCATGCACAACTGATCTTGAAGTCATTATTTCTCTACTGAAATTGAAGATGCCTCTTCAACTAGCAAAAAGCTGAGTTGTAATGCCAATGAATGCCACATCATCTCAGTATTCATTGATGTTTGAAAGAGTGACTGATTCTTTTACTTTTTTTATATGGAGAAAACACAGGGTAACACCGGCGCAGGGGGACAGCAGCGGGGGGAGGGGTTGCTGCATACTATACATATTACATATAGAACTTGAAATGCTAGTTATGAAATGATGTTTTTGTATAACATACCAAATTAAAATACTTGAACCTAGCAAAATTGCAACACAAACCAGAACCATTGAACATTCAACATGGTAACATAGTACATACCCAATAGTAACATTCAAAAATCAAAATTCAAATAGAAATTCAAGTATATGTCCCGGTGGCGGCGTGGTTGCGGAATGGCGGAGGTGGGGTACTCGGGTACTCCAAGAACCCAATGCGGGGACGTCCCGGGGACAGGTACTTTGAGGTTTTGGTGGGGGTGCGAGTCCCCGGGTTTCACTGAGAAAACACATTATATGTGGGCATTGTTATTGTCCATTTTTTAATTATTTCAATCCCTTGTTGGAGAAGTTTATCAAATTTTTTTGACCAGTTGTTGATAGTTAAAGAGATAGGTTCCTCATCAACTAGATCAAAGTTCGAAGCCTATCACTATAGAGGGAAAAGCATAAGGAGTTTCTTTTTCATATGGCAAGACAAAAAATGAACATCTCAGAGGAATTATCAATTAAATTTGACATTTCTATCTTTATGTATGAGCACTTTTATCCATATATTATATTTAATAATGATGTAGTTCGAGCTATTAATTTAATGTTTGGTGCTTAAGATCTAAAGTTGTAAAATTGGAGGTTAGAGGAAATGGAGTCAGGAGGATACCTACCATCTCGAACTAGATTCTCGCTTAGGGATGATTTATTGCATGAGAAGCAAAGTAGTTTTATTGTTTGATTCCCTCTTCTTGAAGAAAAGAGGGGATTTTGCAGATAATTGAGTAAGTCTTGATCTATGGAGCAGTTGTTTTCATTTGCAGATAATTAAGTTTGTCTTGATCTGCATGACAATTGTTTTAGTTTGCAGATAATTTTGTCTCGATCTACAGATATGTGAGTGGTATCTATAGATTATAGAGTTTGTCTCGGTTCATAGTATTGGAAATGTGTTGCTTTGGATGGTAGAGTTGGTCTCAATTCACAGGAGTGGTATGCTTGTGGATAAGGGAGTATGTCTCAATTCACAAGTATTGTTGGATACTCACATATTTACCTACACCAAGAAGATTAGGTTGTTATTAATGCAAAGTTGGAACAATTGCCCCGACAGAAGGAGTTTGGGTTAATGCGATGCAAGGTTGGATAATCAAGCCATTTGCCTGGACCAGGAAGTTTCGACCAATGTTGATACATTTTTGCTCTTGTTATTCTTCATAATGTAAACCTTAAGGGGGGATTGCTAGGAAATGAGATTTACATTTAAATAATTTAATTAGTTCGTAGTTGAGTTAGTTGGGAAGTTCATTCCCATAAGTTAGTTTTGTATGGAAAAATAATGGCTTTATAAAGCCAATACAATGGATGTAATAGCAGAACAATACAATATCTCTTTGTTTTTACACTAGGAAGTCGAGTTCGTCCCTAAGGGCCCCTGAACCAAGCCAAGTTTGAACTGGTTCGTGGTCTGGGTCCGGACATGGTCTAGTCCAATGGAGGCTGGTTTGAATCAAGCCACTCCCAGTTCGAACACGGGCGAACTTGGACAGACGAAGTTTGAACCAAGGTGGGCCTGTGGCAGTTTTGGACGCCCAGTTCATTTTTGATGCAAAATTTAATTTATTTTTGACATCCACAGTAAGGAATTACATGCAGAAATTACTCATTATATGCAAATGAAGATTAAACACAAGAATGAAAGACACGTAAATGATAACAACAAAAGACAATTTTAACGTGGTTCACCCAAACTCGGGTTGTGTCCACCAAACAAAGAGTATGATATATTTTCCAGCAAATCAAACCGATTACAACCAGCAATCCCTTGCAATTGAATACCGCTGAAAAATAACTCTCGATGCCTTTATAAAATAATTAAAAGTCGGTTGAGCTTTCGAGGGCGCTGCCCCTCAACCCCGCCCTATACTGCGACAGGGAGGGCGAAAGGGGCGCTGCCCCTTGACCCCGTCTTGGGGGCTTTGCCCCCAAACCGCCATTTAATAATTTCGGGTGGAAACTGCGCCGATAAAAGTGAGGAAAAATTAACCTTAGTCTTATTAGGCTCCATATAGAAGATGATGATGATGAAGAAGAATATCAATAAATTATTAATCCATTAGTTGAACTTGAAACAATTATACTTGAACTTGATGTTATGAATTATCATTTGACATTTTAACATTTTGAATCTTTGATGTTGAACTTGAAATATATGATGCTATGATGGTATGATAATGATTCGTGATGCTATGATCACAAGTTTATGGTGTTTTAAAGCTTTTGTTATTTTTATGATACTATGCGACATTCTAAGCTTAACTCATGCTTCTAGGCTACATAAATATGCATATATAATTTTTATATGGTTTTGTAAAAACGAACCCAAACCCAAACCCCTTTTCAAAATTTTGTAATACTGGCGAATCGGTCCTTCGCACTCGAACTTGAACCTGAACCAGCATCCTAGTTTTTACAATATAAATCTTTATAATATTCTTCTGTTATTGCTATTCCATTTTACTATCTTACAAACAACTAGTCCAATAAATTAAAAAATAAAAAATTCACGACATTTTTGACATGATTGTTTTCTAGAGTTTAATGAGTCGGAAACATAAAAAGGGAAAAAAAGTTTCAACTCATCTTTGACACAAAGTTTTGTCCAGAGTTTAATGATGTCCTACCATAGCTTTATTGAATAATAACTACTAAGCCTTTGTTGCCTTGTAATTCAGGTTATGAATTTTGACACCTCACCTCAATTTGGGTCAAGCCGCTTGTGGTTGTGACTGAGCTAAAGAAACATAAAACTTTGAAAAAAAATAATGAAAACCGAAGCATACCACCAAAGTGAAGAAAAGCCCTTCACTGAAATGTCCCAAACCGAGATTCTTCCCAAAACCCTCAATAATATCTCAAAACATTTAAATAAACACATTCGTGCAGATAAAGCATTGATTCACAACAAATAACCAGTAAAATGTCCCAATAAAACCCTCAAGAAATATTATTGCATTATACAACAACAATACAATAATAATGGGATTTCCACAATCCAAAATCTGAACTACAATATTCAACAGTAATATCAAATGATAAGAACCTAGAAATGCAATGAAATGACATAAAGGGAAGTCCAACTAAAATACTAAACAGTAAACAATAACATAGAAGTTCAATTCCATAATCAGAAGTCTATAATAATCAAAATCAATAATGTATCTGCAAATGATATATGCCAAACCCTCCTCTTGCAACTCAAAAATGAAAACTTTGTTGCTGCTCCTCTTTCTTTTTCTTCTTGAAAAGAATGAATGAAATGAAGAAATGAAAGAGAGTTAAGCTTTTTAACATCCAAAATAGGGTTTGGTATTTTTTATTTGATATTAGAGTCCATGTGGGGCCCGCCCATAACCAAATTTTTTTATAAAAAATGCACTTTTTATGATTTGCAGCCTTTTTTTAAGCTGGGAAATAGGGATGTATTTGGGTACCGAGGACGGCCGGGTCGTCCCCTAACCGTCCCCGGTACCCAAATCTGTCCCCTATTTCAGAACCTTCTTTTTTTGGGGTTTCCGAAACGTCCCCGATTTGGGACCGAAAAGGGAACGGTTAGGGGACGTTGAAATACCGTCCCCGCGTCCCCGTTTCGTACCTAGCACGGGAATGGGGGTTCCAAGGCAAGGGACACGTTCCCGTGGAACACAGGTTTTATTAAATAGATTTAAAGGCATATTGTAATAGAATAGAAAAAGTATTGACACATGAAATGCAAATATAAACTGGAAACCTTTTCGGGATTAAACACAGCAAAAATAGCACTTGCTCATTGTATTAACTCAATCATTCACTATAAAATATGACACCTTTTAATTATCTTAACCCCATTTATTGTGGGATTATTTACAAGCACAACATTATAGGAGACTACTAAATGGTATCACAAACCAATGTGCATTGAACAATGGACTGAAAAAGCACCTAGAAGAAGGGCCCAAAATCTCTAGCTACCATGCCCAAATCCCCCAACCTAAACAATTCCCAGGCCCCAATATTGTAGAAGAAAGTACCATCTACAAGAATATTAAAAAAATACAAAATATACACCAAACATCTAACAACTCCAATATAAATTTGGTAGCAATATATTGATAAATCAAATCAAGGACAGATGGCATTGCATTTTCATCTGATAGTCAGGCAAAAGATATTACAGCAAATGAATATCCTACTCACAACAAACTACTCTAATTTAAAAGGAAATGTCTTTAATAAAGTCATGTGTCTATCGCACTACTTTAGAGTCAAACTATTACATATTAGGTATCCCAAATCTACAGTCTAGAACTTCCAATATTAATTCACCTTGAATATTTTGTTTTTTACTTCGATAATGTTAACTATTACAAGTGCAGGAACTTAGACCATTTTGGTCTTCTACCTATTTCTTAAATTCAATTGTCAAAAGATTGGCAAATTAGAATCTTGTAAGTAATCATCAACATAACAAAGACCTATTTACACAATCCCTATTCTTTATCTTGGAGTCCAACTTCATATGCTACTTTGAAAGCTTTTTGCTTTATTTGTTAATATATTCATTGCTTGGGATATTCTAATCTCAATTTTGCTAGAAGATATCAAAGGCACGAACATGCCCATCAAATTTCAATAATCACCTTTATGGTAATTTTTAGGACTAAAAAGTCTAGGTGTTACTGTACTCCTTACAAATCCTATAAATCGAATTCAATTATTTGATATTTTATAATATTATTAAAAAAGACCACATATTGCTAGTGAATTCTATTTTGATGCAAAACGAACACCAAACAGCAGAATCCAAAACATATTATCCTATCTAAATCTCATTACCTCACCTTCCGATAGAAAACACTACAACTGCTCAAATTTTGCAAAGATACTTATTTGGAAACGCAAAACAGATGAAACTCACCATTTCCCTCCTGCGTGAAATTCACGACCCCGGAAAACCCCTCTTTACCGGTAAGAACAGCAACGGCTTTGAGTGAGCCCATGGCTAAAAAATGTGATCTGCAAAACAATTCCTTATCACTTCGAGGATCTTTGTACGCACTTTGAAAAAAAATTGTACCAGTCCACTATGGTACCTACTCGGTACTTGAAAAAATTTATATATCTTGTGGACCATTTGTTAAATTATTATAATTTTTAAGGAACTTACGTCTTTCTTCCAAAACAATCTAAGTAAACAAATACGCCCAAAAGGGAAAAGGACCAAACTTTTATATAATATATCAGGGCTTACGAAGATCGTAAGTAAACAAATAAGCCCAAAAGGGAAAAGGATCAAACTTTTATATATTATTTCAGGGCTTACGAAGATGGTTATGAGCAACGAAAGCGGATGTTAAATCTTTTCAATATGAACAAAAGTACTTAAAGTTAGTTATCTAAATAAAAGCGTAAGACTCTCCAACGTAAGAACGACCAAAAAGTGTACCCCAAACTAGATGAGCGAGAAACCCAAAAATTCTAGAAAACTTCGAGAATCATAATGCTTGCCTACGCGATTACTAGCTAGTTGCCAAGAAAGTTATAGATATTATAAAAATCCCTGATATACCCAAACAAAATCCACCTGAAATAACTAAAAATCCAATCAACAAACAGGTCTCATCTGCATCCACAAGACAAAACACTGCCAAATGTGCCCAAAACTAGAAGAATTCCCAATCAAAACTCTGTGAACAGGAGATACATTTTTTTTAACTTTTCCTTGTTTTGCTACTATTCATCATCTCTATTCAGTGTCTCGTATAAAGTGGATACACTCTACACAGTAATATTTTCCCGGTTCTTAAAATTATTTCTAGTGCCGATTATGCAGAGAACCAAAACCAAAAAAATACCAGTAAATCTTCATGGAAATGGCAAAATTTGATCAGACTATCAAATCAAAAGCAAATCCAGATTAAATCCTAGTATCCCACTAGGAAAAAAATCCGTCAAAGGCAAAATAAATCTGAAATCCCCTATCACAACAGAACCCTCATCCAAACACAGAAAACGATCTATTAAATTAGTTCCTGGAAATAAATACAGATATTGATCAGACTTCAGTAGCAAAAAAATGGGTCAGCGGCAATTTCCCTAGTAACTACTCTACTCAACCAAAGAAATCGACTGAGGATCTAAAACCTTGAGATGAGCTTCGAACTTACCCCAGGAAACCCCGCGCGCTTCGCTTGACCAAATCTAGAGCAAACCCAGTTGTATCGATCGCTACTGAAGAGCAATAAATATCTATATTTATAGGGTGCTACAAATGCTGAGCTAACCCCTGCGTAAATCTTGATGACTCACCTACCCTCCGAAATACCGCTTTTTTAAAACAGGCCGGCTAACAAAACCGCTTTTTGAAATATATGTTTTGTTTTAGAATGTCAAATAAAATGAGAGATAACCTAAAATGCCTTTTTAACGTTTAGTGTGATAATATTCCATGAGGTGTCGTGGACTCACTGTTCAGCAAATCCGAGAGAGAGAAGGTGATTGCTGGTCAAAAGTCTTTTCACATGGGATGGACTATTTGTTGGTAGATTTTTTTTTTTATGGAGCATCTTTTATTAATTTTTTATAAATGATTTTTTAACTATAAGTCATTTTAGTTATCTAATGTTAAAACACGAAACTTAGATGAAAGTTCTTTGGCTAAAAGCTAAAAGTCAAGGATTGTGGGGTACCCATTCCACTCAATTCACTTTGGGCATGATCCCGACATCATCTTTCGTAATGTTAGACCCTTGCACTCAACAAGACTTGATCCTTGGTGGCCTCGTTAAGAATCATTCAACTTAACCATATTTTTTTTGGGTAATTTTAGTATTTGTATTAATATATTAAAAAAAGGTACATCGATACATCAAAAATTCCTACTATTCAAGTTGGCATCTCTGTCATTACAGTCTGATACTGCCAAAACTTTGCCCCCTACCTGTGTCTACAGTTAAAACATTCACATACACTGTCATTATCATCAACCAAAATATGTTCACAACACTGGAACCCCATTACACCATTACACAAGACACATCTAAACCCCAAACTTCTACCAAAATTGAGCTAAACGATCTAAACAAAGACATACTATTTACTAAGCATATATACTTAAAAGCATATGAAACTAGACTATCCTTTCTAAACCTTCATAATGGCCTCCCTCCAGTACATGCTATAGTATTGGGCAGTTTGTGGGCCCATAGATGGAACAAAAATAACCAAAATATGTCACTTAAACCCACCAAAAAATAATAGACCAACATAATAACACTTAATGGTTGAATGCATATATTTTTATATATAAAACTATAAAATTTTGTATTCCAAATGAGTCAATTTTCCAATTCTGCCTAGATTAGACATGAGTTGTAAATCGCACTGACACATCATGCCATGCCCAGAACTGGGTCGTATATAGTAAGAACCTGTTCTTTGTAAAGAAAAAGGAAAACCAACATATTATGTGTGCAACGCTGGTGAAGCGTATAAAGGTACAATCATATTGCATTTTAATGCAACATTGTTCTCCATGAAGCTAAAATATGCAGATAACTAGCAACTGAACTCCAACATATCAGGTATTAATGTAGGGAAGACCACATCCGAATGACATGTACTTCCACCACCCCGTCCCATCTTCCCACCTCACTAGCACACATACTGGTCATTTCATGTTCAATCCGCCTGCATCGACAACAAAATTCATGTAAGGCCACCATTTTCAATTAAAGGGCAATCAAATCAGCAATAAAATACA
>MU226641.1:27381-42003 GCA_018584345.1 Thuja plicata | reverse complement strand
AATCATCTTAGTTTCAGTTACCCATTTCATGTACTCTCATTGTTCTTAGTTCCTTAAACCCTTGTTTTCAACATGTACAAATTAGTTTCTATTATTACTGTTCAAATCATCTTAGTTTCACTTACCCGTTTCATGTACAATCACTGCTCTTAGTTCCTTAAACCCTTGTTTCCTATATGTATAAATGAGTTGTTATTATTAGAATATGGGAACATATAGATTTCCAACAATCCTTGCATATTAGATAACATATCCATGCCAAATATAGTGAATAAAAAAGAAAAGACGTTGTAAGTATATGGGAAACGAACTACTTTTTTTCAAGAGTCACCACCATCTTACACAAAATATACTGATAACATAACACCAAATAGGTTTTATATATTACATTAAGCATCATTTATCAAATGCATCATCAATTTTTGATGTTGTATATAACTTCCTTTTTTTGTTCCATTCATATTTACCCTCTTTCCAGCACACTGTTATTGTAAATCTCACATATTACATTTAAACTCTCAAACATTATGCAGATGACCCTGCAAATCATTAACATTCAACGCCCGTGGAGAAGTACTAATGATACAATTTAGAAAATGAACATGGACACACATGAGTGTTGACACCACTCATGCATATCAAAAATCAGACTGTAAACATTTATGAAAATGACAGGGAAAACTATTTTAATGCTCATCACACACTAGTTGGTCAGGATGTTATTGCACCATGATCTCCATGACCTGTTGATGAAGAAATCCTAAGGTATCTTAGGGAATCATTCCCTACATATCCTACATTGATTCCCGACACTGAGTGACCCATCACCATCACATACCCACCAATTAGAGCACCTCAAATATGGCTTTAGAACCATGCTCATATTATTGACCAATTCTTTGTGAGACCAAATCCTATTACCAATCTTATATTCCCCACAAGGTCTTTCTTCTAAAAATTATTCAAGCTCAACTTGAAATCATGCAAAACCCAATATTTGAAAAGTTATTTCTTAGAAAATTATGGACCAGAGGTTTGAGAAAGATCTGAGAATCTACCATATTTTGGTTTGTCTCCTTCATTGGTGTCCTTTGCTTCATCAGTCTTGGTTTCTGCATTCTTGTCTTGAGTTTCTGCATCTTTTTCCTTGTCTCCTCCAGTAACCTTATTAGTGTCGGTTACATTTTGAGTATCTCCAATATCTTGTTGACCATCAGTGTTATCCTTGTTTGCTTCTTCTCCTGCATCCTTTAGAGTTTCTTTCTCAGGTGACTTGCTTGCTTCTTGCATGATATTGATAGCTTATATCAATATAGGCATGTTTCATGGAATATTTACATGTGCACTATCAACTGTTGTGTCCCGCTCTTCGGTTTTGTCCTTTTTAGCAGTGACATCTTCATCCTTATTCAGTTCCTCTACTAGGTCATCGATAATGTCTATGACATTAGTGTCCACAATGTTTTCATTTGTAGTGTCTTCCCATGTTTCATCTACAACATCTGTAGTCTTGTTGTTTGTGTTATCATCTTCTTCTTTATCTAAGTCAATGGATGTATCATCTTGAGTTGCCTTGTCAACATCTTGGTGTTGAAGGTCTTTGTCGAGGTTGTCCTCCTCAATAGGTTGGTTCATGATCTTGCACCATTTCTTATGGCTGTCTTGCTCAAGCTCTATAAGCTTTCCTTAAAGTAGTTTGTCTGCTCTCAGCTTCGATGAGAACTCCTTTTTGTACTTTTCCATCATCTCATCAATTTCAACCTTCTTTGATTCAGGTGGCATGAGAGAAACAAGTACTCTCTCTCTTATCTCTCTCTCATTCTTCAAAGCAAATGTCCAACGAGAGTATAATCTATCCAATAGATCCCTTGGTACATAACTTCCTTCAAATTGTACTCGTACATATTTGAAGTTGTACATTTTAGCAATCATGGCGTCCTCAATTTTATTCTTGTCTTCTTGATTTTGTTTCGGCCATTTTCTAATGTTTGGATCTGTAATAGATACAAAATTTGCAATATAAACACAAATGTCATCAATAGAGTCAGGTTATTTTACCTTAACACATTCTGCTTCAATAGCTTCATCCTGCTCGGTGTCCTCTATGTCCTCTCGGGTCCTGATGAATTTTATTCCTTTCTTGTTTTGACCTCTCTTCGATGCAGGAGATTTCCTCTTATAAGTCTCGACCTTTCCTTTCTTTAGAGGCGAAGGATTAGAATATTTTTATGTTTGGCTTCTTGTCTGAGAAGCAATTGTTGTCCTTGCCCTTTTAGTTGGTGGAGGTGGCGAATCTGACTCAGTTTCCTCAGAGTCATCCTTTTCTTCATCTTTACCGACATGTAACTATTCTTCGCTTTATTCCTCCTGTCCAACTTCTTCATCTTTCTCAATGTCTTCCTCGATTGTTGATAGAATCTTCTTGAGATTCTTTACCATTTTGTCTTTCTTTCTGACAATTTTCTTCACAACTAGGCCATATTTGATTCTTGTCTTGACCTCTTCATAGGTTCCAAATTTCTGTTGCTTTTTATCTAGTGGTTCATTGATCAAGGCATCAATTTCCTTAGTAGCAAGATCAATGTTGATCTCATACTCTAATGGTTCTAACCATGTTGTCCTTGGTACAAAAAGCTTAATGTATGTATTGTTAGTGTCAACCATGAAGCATATCTCATCCTTATATTGTTCAATGAGTTGCTCGGGGATTCTTACCCTCTTTTGCATCCGGTCTTTGAATACATTGAAGTATTCATCCACGACTGTCTCGAATTTATCACCCAGTATAGCAATGTGCTCACTAATTATAATGGTGACCAGTTTGGTGTTGTCCTATTTAACATCTCCAACCGATAGGAATGTTTCTTGAAAATAAAAGAAGATACACATTATTAATGAGCCAAACTTACAAGTGTTTGACTTTGCATTTCTGATGGTCTTTAAGTTATCCTTCAACTGATTCAGGAGTAGCTCAGACAGGTCTAATTGTGTTCCCTTCTTTACAATTTTGAACATTGTATCCACTGCACCTGATGATATATTGTTTAATCTGCTTGCCTGGAAGAATTTATAGCCCAAAACACATGCACCGAACTTGATCTCATCATTGGTTATTGTTGTAACTTTTAGTCTTCTGCCATCCCATTTGGCTCCAATCATTTTCTCGGTCTCAGCCCTCAGTGGATGCTTTAGTGCCTTTACTTTATCGGTTATGGGGTAACCGGTAACTGCATGAATTATGTCTCGGGTGATTACCTTTGGTTCATCAAGCATAGCTTGTTGTTATGCATTCGGCTTAGCACTAACCGAATCCATTCAGTTTTGAAGAATTTTGGGAACATTAGGGCATTGGTGAGCGCTTTCACTTCAATGTGTTTGTGTTCTTCCTTGAGTGTTCCATCATCATTGCACAACTTTTTGTAGGCTTCTTCAACCTCTGATGTTCCAATCTCTGCAATTTTGTAGAGTATGAAAGATCAAACATCTTCAACCAGTAAAACCCTAGCTGGAATGCGTGAAAATGCACCAGCATCATCAGGTTGTGAGGCAACCTTAGGATGGATCTTATAGTTAGGTTCCTCACATGTCGTGTTCTTGACGAGCTTGAACTCATCTTTCTTTGCATTCTTGGATTTCACAGTTCATGAAGTCGATGTCATTTTCAAAAATGTAGGGCTTCTGCGTATTGCGTAAAAACAAAGTTGTCAGTTCTTTGGAACTTATGGCTTACTACTTCCAAAGATTCCTAAACATCTTAGGGGTGTTGTGTGTCGAGTTTTGATCGCTCTGTGCTCGAAAATTGCCTTGGTCGCTCTAGGTGTCGTGAACAAATGAGGTCTCTGTCATTCGGTCTATGCAGTCTTTCTTGAGAGACCAACTTTATGACAGTGTAAGCATGCCATTCCGGGGTTGGTCTAGCCTTTAGACTTTCTAGTCCATTGTCTCATACAGTTTGCAGCGATGTGACCATATCTTCCACATGATGTACATTTTGTCCAAGTATTGTAGTCCCATACATACTGATTACCAACTCTCTTCAGTTCATAGGGAGTTTCTTGACCTTTAGGCTTCCATGCTTTCCTTTTCTTTTTCCAGCATTCAAGAGTTGTGTTCCCATTCATTTTGCATGTAGGAAAATATTTGTCCATGTAGGTTTCCTTCTTTGGTTTTTTAATCTCAGACTTACATTCATATGCTTTATGTCCTTTCTTGTTACATTTATAACAGAATCCTATGAATGAAGATGTAGATTTAGGAATACCTTTTATTTTGCCTCTGCATACATTTGATGTATGGCCTTGCTTTCCATAGTGATTTCATGTAAGCTTTCTTGGTCTTGAATTTGTTTAAACATTTTTTGGATCAGCTTGATTTGATGATTCTCCACTCTTGGTAAAACCTAGACCGGTATTGTTGTTGACTCTTCATTGTGCTTCAAGAAAATCATCCATTCTTTTATTGCTTTCTTCAGCCTTTTTGATAATTTCATTATGTTGTTGCTCAATTCTTATTTTATGTTTCAACTTTTCATTTTCATCCCTCAGTTCACCGATAGCTTCTATTCTTTCAATGAGTTCAACATTTAGTCTGTTTGCCTATTGACTCATAAGAATAATCTGATTTGTAATCTCATGGTGATGCTCTGTAAGTCTTTGTATTTCAGACTCTTTTTCTTGTATCTTTTCTGTGATCTTTCTTCTATCATAAATAACTCGTGTTCTTTCTTGCGCAGCTTGTCCAGCATTGTTCATGACATCAATCATCCTTACCATCTATGTCTCTTGACTGATTTGCAGAGATTTAACTTGTCCAGCCAGATGTATATTGATTTCAGTTAGGCTTGTGATGATTTTTTCTGATGTATCTGATGCTTTGCTTGTAGTTGATCCTGAAGACTCAAAGAAATCTGGTATTTCTTCCTCATGATAATCTGTCTCATTACAACGAGATGCCATATTATTTATTTCATCTAACAGTTGTCTCGTGTTGATTCTAGCTTCTTTATATTGTTCAAAGAACATCTGAATTTCAAGCTTTTTATTCTCAATATTTTTATCAAGTATGTACTTCTCCATTGTATGATCTTTTCTCTTAAGCCTTTAAGCTTTTCAAGAAGAGACTTAGCTCTGATACCAATTGTTGGGATTAATGGGAAGTATGTACTGGGAGGGGAGGGGTGAAGTACCTCTAAAACTTTTATATCCGCTTTATCAATTAACCTTTGTAATCAATTGTATATTCATTCAACCCGATTTAAATATCTTGCTATGAGTTATATCAATTCATAAAATTAACATACATGTGAATATTCATAGAAACATTCATGAAAGTAAATTGAAACATAACACAAGATATGATATCGCAGAAAACTTCTGTGAGGAAGTAAAAACTGCAGTGGGGATGGCACCCACAAAATATTCACTATCTATAGGTTGGAAGGGGTTGGTTAAGGCTTACAATTTGATCACTTCTAATGATCTACCTTGTTAGGAGTATCAGTGGAGACCTGTTAAAGTCTACTCTGTAAAGAGCTTTAGCAACACTGTTGAGTGTGCACTCGGTTAACAAATTTGTTGTTGGATAGTTAAATCCACCTTCCTTGAAAGGATTTTTACACTTTGATCCACTTTTTAGAATGATAGCAAATTACAAATCCACCTGGTAAATGCAATCTCCTATTGTTGATATAGATCCTATTTAGTTCACATAAAAATATTATCACCTTAACTATGATTGAATAATACCTCTAATTCTTGGTATGCTCTGTTCTTGGTTCTTGCCAACCAAATTAATCTTTTATTGTCCCTGTTCTTGAAACTCTCAATCTGATCCATAGATGTGCTCGTCTGATTCATTCATGTTCTCCTCTCTCTTCACATCATCTATTCATCCATAATAATGAATGATTGCACCATCTATTTATAGATGGATTGACTTCATCGAGTTATGATAAAAATAATGTTAACTCTAAGATCAGGTTTACAACTTATACCTAGATCTCCTAGTCTATGTGTTTTAAACCAGCAACTGATTAAAGCACTTACATTCATGTATCTTGTCCCTAAAGAAATGGATTTGAAAGAATTAAATATCCTATAAATATAATACACTTGGTGTATCTGACGTGGAAGTTAGATCCACTTTTTGCGAGCTGCAACTCACTTTCATTTATGTCTGTCGGTCATGCTTGACTTTCCTTCGGTTTTGTTTTGTCAGTTGAACTGTATCTATCTTGTCGGTCTGCACTGTAACTTGCATATCGGGTTCCTCTGTCAAGTTCCACTTTGTCTTTCTGTTTTGGATTTCAGTTTACACACTAACTTGTGTCATCAGTTCTCTTTACACTTAGTCATCTTCGGTGATCTCTTAGTATCTGATCTTCGGTTTGCTCATGTCCTATCTTTCGATGTTAGCTTACCAAAAGTGTTGTTTTCATACTAATGGAAAATTAATGGCATCAGTCCTCATTGTAGAAACCTCCATGTATCGCCAATGAATTGGTAATCCATGTTTTGATCTGTGTATGTGTTGATTGCAGTGAATTGATTAGAACTATTTGCATATACATTTCATGTTGCAACTATACATGTACATAAAACTCAATGCATTTGAAGATGAATTGAGTTGACTATACTAGGCAAGGTAGGGTCCAGGGTATGTGGCAATTACTTTTTTGTTTTTGGGGTCACGTGGTACCCCACACGGACTGGGGAAGATAGGGTTAAAATGCATTGGTGTCCATACCCTATGAATTTCTAAATAAATTGAGTTGAATATAACAAATACTAAGCAATTAGAGTTGCATATATACAAAGAAATTCACACACACTCTAATTGAAATAAACTCTATTACAATTTCGTGTTTCAAAAAATAATTGAATTGTACTATGTCAAAGATTGCAAGTACATATGCACACAAATTATTATGCAATTACATAAACCATTTCTAATGTAATTACATTAAACTAAACTAATGTAACATTAACCATATCATACATAGTGATTTGTATGCATCTGTAATTGATTAACCAATGTCATGCATAGTGACTTGTCTGCATATGTAATTGATTTGTTTAACATTAACCATTTCTATTTGAAACAAACTCCATTACAATTATAGAGGCATACAAATCACTATGCAATTACAATAACCATTTATAATGTAATTACATTAACCATTTGATGGATACCGATTTGTAAGCATCTGTAATTGCATTAACCAATTTCATGCATAGTTATTTGTATGCATATGTAATTAACCAATTACAGATGACCACAAATCACAGTGCATTTCCAAATGAATTGAGTTTAATATAATATAAGCTAAGCAATTGAAACATTAACCATTTCTATTTGAAACATAGTGATTTGTAATTGATTAACCATTTGATGCATAGTGATTTGTGTGCATCAGTAAGTGGTTAATTGCAGTTGCACACAAATAACTATGCATAAAATGGAATAATGCAATTACAAATGCACATAAATCACAGATACACACAAAATTGACATGCAATGTAATTTTCTCCAACATTCTATGGATATATATAGAAATCTACAAATAAGGTTTACTTAAATATTATTGTGAACCTAATTAAAGACTACCATGAATATTAAGCCAAGTTAACACATAACTCTAGACAAAATTAAGTACTATATTTAATTGAACCATAAACCTATAAGAAATCAAAGGAAAACCATAAACCCAGCCATACAAACAAATCAAGTCAAACCCTGACAAAAATTAAACCCAATAAAAAATTGAAGTCAATTGAATCCTAATAATGTAAATTAAACCAAAATATAAACCTTATTAAACCCTAACCCATATCAAATTAAATGTCAACTTTGAATATAATTGAAGAAAAGCCCAAATTGATCGCTAACCATAAATCTAATTTAATACTATATAAACAAAGCTTAACTCTAACCCTAAGACTAAACAAAATTGATCTTAATGAATCATTAAATATTACCCTAAACTAAACTATATCAAACACAAACCCTAGTTAAACCAAATTAAATTAATCCATAATACTAAACTAAATTCAACCAATAATTAACCTAAATGAATCTTAAAATTAAGTTGAACCCTTACTCTACCAATAAAGAAAATTGAAATATTATTGTGAACCTGATTAAATGCTACCTCAAATATTAAGCCAAATTAACACATAACTCTAGAACTGATTAAGCACTATATTTAATTGAACCATAAAACTATAGAAAATTTATGAATAACCATAAAACTAACATAAACCTAATATAAACAATTGAAACAAACTGTTCGTATCAATTTCATGTTGGAACCAAAAATTGAATTATAGTGTAACAAAGATTGCAATTAAAGATGCACACAGACCACAATGCATTTCCAAATGAATCGAGTTTAATATAATATAAGATAAGCAATTGAAACATTAACCATTTTTTATTGAAACAAACTATATGCATATCTGTGCAATGTTGGAAGAAATAGATGAATTGTAGTGTGACAAAGATTGAAATTACAAATGCACACAAATCAATATGTAATTTCATTAACCATTTGTAAGGTAGTATTAACCATTTGATGCATAGTGATTTGTGTGCATCTGTAATTGCATTAACCAATATTTTGCATAGTGATTTGTGTGCGTCTGTAATTAACCAATTACAAATGCACACAAATCACTATGCATTTCCAAATGAAATAGGTTTAATATAATATAAGCTAAGAAACCGAAACAAAATCTATGCATATCCATTTGATGTTGGAATCAAGAATTGAAATAACCAATTACACATGCACATAAATAACTATGCACACAAAACTCTATGCATATCCATTTCATGTTTGCATTGTAAAATATGATCTATCTTTTGATTTGATATATTAAATATTATATAGAGATGTGGATATAATTACATACATACTGATTACCGACTCGCCACCAATTTACACAAAATATACTGATAACATAACACCAAATAAGTTTTATATATCACATTGAGCATCATTTCTCAAATGCATCATCAATTGTTGATGTTGTATATAACTTCCTTTATTTGTTCCATTCATATTTACCCTCTTTCCAGCACACTGTTACTGTAAATCTCACATATCACATTTAAACTCTCAAAAATTATGCAGATGACCTTGCAAATCATTAACATTCAACGCCCATGGAGAAATACCAAAGATACAATTTAGACAATGAACATGGACACAGATGAGTGTTGACACCACTCAGGTAGATCAACAATCAGACTGTAAACATTTATGAAAGTGACAAGGAAATCTATTTGAATGTTCATCACACACTAGTTGGTCAGGATGTTATTGCACCATGCTCTCCATGACCTGTTGATGAAGAAATCCTAAGTTATCTTAGGGAATCATTCCCTACATATCCTATATTGATTCCCGACACTGAGTGACCCATCACTATCCCATACCCACCAATTAGAGCACCTCAAATATGGCTTTAAAAACATGCTCATATTATTGACCAATTCTTTGTGGGACCAATTCCTATTACCAATCTTATGTTCCCCACAAGGTATTTCTTCTCAAAATTATTCAAGCTCAACCTGAAATCATGGAAAACCCAATATTTTAAAAGTTATTTCTTAGAAAATTATGGACCAGAGGTTTGAGAAAGATCTGAGAATCTATCATGACAAGAAAGGCTACAAAGAGTTGTCGATGAACAAATCCCTTCTAGGATATTTACCAAAGTGTATGTATTACCTCACGGCCATCTTAGTGCTATGACTCCTATCAGAACTTGTCATGTCTACAGTCAATAGATTATTTGGAAAGTACCTGCCCCTGCAACACCACCACATCTGGTTAATGAGGAAGGATTCGACTATGAATCTGTGTTATTGTATCAACCAATGCTTTTAATTACTCCTTTCACCTCTACAACTCACTGTGATCCCTAGCCATGCATCTCTGGCTCGCCTAGGGCATCATTGCAAAAATAGCTAGCTTTCCTTCCAGGGCCCATCATTCACTATACAATATATACAAGGAGTGATATTCCTAATCCGAAAGGCCCGTGTAGATTCCACGGTGGGAAGAGGAGTTATGACCCCATTTGCAAAGCCTGCCTGGTTCAGACCAACGACAGGGCTTGAAACAAAAGAATTTACAAAAACTATTTAAAACCATTCAAAATTATAAACTAATTCCACATAGAACTCAAAGAACAATTACTCTAATATATGCATGAGTTATAGTATCCAATCTAATACATTAAAACTCAAAATGTAAGGAAAAACACACAACAGTGCTCAGAAACTTGCTTGCTCATTAATGGCTCTTACTTCAAAACCTCATCCAACCTCATAAAGAGGTCAAGGGAGGCCTTATATAGTTTAATAGGAACCTAACTCAATGGTTTCAGACAGTATGAAACCCAATTGCTCAAATATTTCTTAATTGCAAGAAATGGTGTCAATATTGTCAATGACAACATTGACAACTTTTACAACTTTTGTATTATTGCATCCAACTTCATCAACAACACTAGAAACTTAACCAAATGCATATCTAGGCTAAGTAAATCATCAAATAGGTCTCCTAAAAACTCCCTTTTCCAATTTGACCCTTAAATGCATAAATGCAACTTTTGCCACAATATTGACAACATTTACACAAATTGACAAATTTGGACAATATTTGCAACTAAGGTCACTAATGACCTAATGAGGCCTCCTAACCTATCAAAACACACCTTAGGACCCATCATGTCCTATTATTTCACTAGTAGCTTGGCTAAGACCACTACAAGCCAAAATCAAACTAGGAGCCTAGGTTATCAACTAGCCTTACCTAGGTGCTCATGCACCATACTCCCCCACAAAGGAAAGTCATGTCACTCCTGTGGAAAAATGTCTTCATTGATGACCACCTTCTTGAAATCTATCTCTGCAACCCATGTTGCCTCTGATTGTAGTTTATGCTTCCATTTGATGAGGTGTTCCATGTATACCTCGTGCCTTGTAGTCTTCTTGAACCTTGAATCCAGTACCTTATATGCTTCCAACTGTAGCTTGGGAGGTAACACAATAGGTTCAATATCACTTACAACCTCTTAAATGTTTATATCTATCTCAGCTAGTGGCCCGTTGAACTTGGTCAAATCTTGCACATTAAAAATAAGAGAAATATTCAAATATGAAGGTAAGGTCACCTTGTATGCATTAGCCCCATACTTGGCTGAAATCTTGTATGGTCCCACCCTCTTCATCTAAAGTTTAGTACGCATACCCTTCTACAACCTGGATTTGTTCAAATGAACCATCACATAATCACCTACCTCAAACTGAATATCTTTCCTTTTCTCATCTACCTTGGCCTTCAACTTTTGTGTACTGTCTTGTAGGGTCTTCTTAACTTGTTCTTGGATCTCCTTCATGGTTTGAGTGAAGTCATCTGCATGACCACTCCTATACTACATGCCTCCAAGGTCTATAAGCTCACACGCACCTCTTAGGTGCATCCCATATACAAATTCAAACGGGCTTCTCCCTGTCGTTCTTTTCTTACTATCATTATATGCATATTCTACTTGGGGAATGACCACATCCCATGTCTATCCATACTCCTTATTTAGGCACCTCAACAAATTACCCAAAACTCTATTTACCACCTTAGTTTGGCCACCAACCTGAGGGTGGTAAGTTGAACCAAATGACAAGTTGGTTCCCAATCTACTCCACAATGTTTTCCAAAAATGGCTCATGAACTTAACATCCTTATTTGACACAATACTTAAGGATAATCCATGAATTCGTACAATCTCCTTAAATAAAAAGTGTGTAATGTTACTGGCATCATGTGTAGTTCTACAAGGTATGAAATGAACCATCTTACTAAAGTTGTTAACCACAACATAAATACTGTCATGGCCATGCTTTGTCTTAGGTAACCCTACAATGAAATCCATGCTAACACACTCCCATGATCTGTTAGGGATTGGTAAAGGTTGATATAAACCTGCATTGATAGCTCCTCCTTTTGATTTCATCCACACTACACATTGTTCAACATACTTAGTTACATCTCTCACCATGTTTGGACAATGGTTGAACCTTTGAACTAACTCTAAGGTTTTGTTCACACCAAAATGACCACTCAAGATTCCATTATGATTTTCCTAAATGAGATTCTCTCTCATTGACCCCTTACAGACACATAATTGATTCCCCTTAAACAATAATCCACTATGTAAGGTGAAATCAGAAAATTGGCTATGGAAATGATTCTGAAAATCAGAACATACCTTATAAGCTTCACCAAAATCCTCATCTTCTGTATAGAGTTCCTTGAAAATCTCTATCCCAATGCTCTTCAACTGAAATTATTGAATGGTTAGCAACCTCCTGCTCAAAGCATCTGCAACCTTGTTCAATTTTCCCTTCTTGTGCTTTATTGTGAATGTGAATGCTTGTAGGTATTCTATCCATTTCAAGTGTCTATTACTAAGTTTCTCTCGGGTTTTTATAGCTCTCAAGACCTGGTTATCAATAAACACAACAAATTCTTTGGGCAATAAGTAATGTCTCCACTTCCTAAGAGACTGAACCAAAGCATATAGTTCCAAATCATAAGAAGAATATTTCTTCTTTGTTTCATTTAGCATCTCACTAAAGAATGCAACCGGCCTACTTGCTTGGCTTAACACACCCCCTACTGCCATCCCACTTGCATCACACTCCAAGGTGAATAGTTGATCAAAACTAGGGAGTCTAAGGATAGGTTGTGTTGCTACTTTGTTCTTCAACATTTCAAATGCTTTCTCTGCTATAGAAGTCCATCTGAACTTAGTCTTGAGACCACCCTTAATGGTTTCTAGCACTGGTGCACAAATACCACTGTAATCCCTTATACATTTTCTGTAAAACTGAGCTAACCATTGAAAGCTCCAGACTTTTGTCCCTGTGGTTGGTGTGGGCCAATTTAGGATAGCCTCCACCTTACTTTGGTCCATTTTCAATGACCCTTGGGATACAACAAATCCCAAATATACAAGTTCTTTCTTGAAGAACTCACAGTTCTCAAGGTTTATGGACAACTGCTCTTCTTACAATCTATTAAGCACCAACTCCACATGTTTAACATGCTCCTCTACTATCCTACTGAATATAAGTATATCATCTAGATACACTACCACAAAGACCCTTGTGAAATCCTTAAGCACTTCATTCACGAGCCTCATGAATGTGCTCGGGGAATTCGAGAGGCCAAATGACATAACTTTCCACTCATACAATCCATCCACAGTCTTAAAAGTTGTCTTCCATTCATCCTCCTCTTTGCTCCTAATCTAGTGGTATCCACTTTTCAAGTCTAACTTAGTGAAGAAATTCCCCCCCCCCCAAGACAGTCCATCAAATCCTCTATCCTAGGAATTGGAAATTTGTACCTAACTGTGATCCTATTAATTTCTCTAGAATCATTACAAAGTCTCCACTTACCACCCTTCTTGGATGGTAAGACCACTTGTACAAAACATGGGTTGATGCTCTTCTTGATTAGCCCTTGATCTAATAGCTCCTGCACTTGTCTAGCCACCTCTAAGTTCTAATAAGGAGTAAGCTTGTATGCTTCCTTATTTGGCAATGATGCACCAGGTACAAAGTCAATTTGATGACTTGTGACTCTCTTTGGAGGTAAAGTTGCAGGAGTCCCATCACTAGCTATGTCTTTATACCTCTCAAGCAATTCTCTAATTTCCAATGGAAATGGCTCTTTTTTAGGTTTCTCTGCTTCCTTAGGCTTGAGTAAAATGGCATAGCCTTCACTCCATTCATCTTTGAGGTCATTTAGGAACTCCTTCCTACTGCTCAACATGATACTAGGTGTCTTGGATTGTGTTTCACCTTCCTCTAACAGAGACTAAATTTTGAAAGTCCTTCCATCTTTCTTGAAGGATATGGAATTCTCCTTTCCATCATACACTGCCCCTCTTTCATATTGCCAAGACCTTCCTAAAAATAGATGGCATGCATCCATTGGCAAGATATCACAAAGAAACTTATCCTTGTAGCCTGCTATAGAGAACTCAACCCAATTTTTCTCATTCACCAACACACTCTAGCCTTTGTTCAACCATGTCATCTTATAAGGACTGACACAAGGTATCTTTGTCAACTTGATCTTACTAACAACTTCCTCTGATATTATGTTATCTGTGGAGCCTGAATCGACTATTACTTTGCAAAATTTTCCAAAGATTTTACATATGATCCTAAACAGTGCTCTTCTATGCTTGGGCTCATCCTTTACTGGTTGTCCAATCAGTATTCTCCGGAACATCAGGTTTTCTCCCATCTCTAATTCAATGTGATCAACCTCTGGAGTCTTGACACTTATTGTTTCCTCTTGAGCATATGCTATCCTTTTGTCATTGTTTGAAGAAGTGGGCTTATTAGGGCACCTATAAGAAGGATGACCCAATTGTCCACAATTGTAACTGTTATACACTGAATTTGCGCCTCTAATCTCAAGCTCTCTTGGTCTTGATAATCCAGTATAACAAGGGAGTCATCTCAAGGTTGTGGGACCTTATGCTAACTGAGATGAGACCTCCAGGTTCTAGGCTGGTTCCTCTTGGATAATCACCTTAA
>MU226641.1:16467-27084 GCA_018584345.1 Thuja plicata | reverse complement strand
GCAAGTAGATGCTACAAAGGGATAGAATTAAGAGGAAATAAAATCTTTCACAGTTAACCCATCTACCATCTACAAGGCATACAAACAGCAGAAAAGAGACAAGGCTGACACAACTCAATAAATTGGTCCCAGGAATTCAAACTCTGCATATTATCTCTCAAAATGAGTTACAAATTCTCTTTGCCTCTGTTAGGAACTTAGAACCAGTTACAAAACAAGCAAGTCAAAAAGAAGAAGAACTAGCGACAATGAGTCTTTAACTCATATTTATACAATTTAGCCAACTGCATTTTTGACGAGCAATAACTTCCCGATCAGATCTTTTAGCTTGTCCAGCCACCGCTTAGCTTTGAAAGTCATCCCTTCAAAATATCAACATAAATTCTCCTCTACAGAAGCGATCTTATCGCTCTAGAAGAGTCACAAAGTCTTTAGAATGCAATAACTCTTCCACAGACTTATCAACTGCATCCTCTGATCTTCTCAAAATCTGATCCTTTATCTGTAAAATATCGGATTTCTATCGTTTGAGAGAATATCTAATCTTTCTTCCTCTGCAAAAATCTAATCTTCTCCTTTGTTTATATTTTTAAATTCTGGGAAAATCGCAAACTTGTACATATTTTACTCAGAAAATGGCAAAAATCGGCAAACAGCACCTCCTCCTTTAATCGCTCACTCGCAGTCTCTCATGCTCTGTTTCTGTCTTCTGTGCGAGTGAGCGACGCATGTCTCTCCTTATCCTCAGTCGCAAGCTCGCGAGCTGATCTCTGGTAACACTTTCTTTTCGGCGACTGAGCGACAATTCCTTTTCTTCATGCCATCGCACGCTCGCAGGTTCTTTTTCCTTTGGCCGAAAACCGCAGCGACTGAGCGATGAGTTTATCTTTTCCTTCGGTCGCTCGGTCGTAGACCCATATCAACTCTAAAAATTATCTGTGCGACCGAGCGACTGTCTTTTGTTTAGCTCGTCGCGCACTCGCAAGCTTAAAATCTTACTTCACCTCTTGCTGCGAGTGCGCGACCATACACTTTTCCTTTTCGGTCGCTCACTCGCGAGCTGTCCCTCCTTTGCTTTCATTAATCAGCGAGTGAGCGATGCCATCCTTCTTTTCTCGTCGTCGGCTCGCAGACTTGAAAACTAACCATGCAACATACATCGCGACTGCGCGATTACCATGGAACACCGAACCCGCTCAGTCGCGGACAGACCGTTGATAGATCAAAATTGATTGCGACTGCACGACGACATTATTATAGCTCGTCGCGCACTCACACAACTTAGAGTCTTTGATATAAATAGATCGCGAATGCGCGATTAGACAAAAGGCATGATTTTGAAAAGGGGTTAGACCTTTTATTGGGTGGCAAACACAGAATTTGAATAAACAGGCACGTTAGGAGGGATAAAAGGATTTAGACGGTCACACAGGGAAGACCAGGCCAAATTGCAAAAAATGGAAAATTTGGGCAACAGTAACACTTCATACTTGCAAATTATGAGTTACTTTTGCCTGAACCCCTTCCTCTACTAGAGCCTCCTTGAGTACATCTTCCTTTGGTACAACACCCTCTTGGATTTCTTTCATTACCATGCTCTGTCATCTTGGACTCTCCTTGATTCCTTTGGTCATTACCCCTACCTTGATAACCACCTCTGTGACTACCTTGGTCTCTTCTTCTGCCTCTTCCTCTGAGATTAGAATCTCCTTTATTCTTGTTCCTCTCTTCCACCTTTAGAGCTAATTTGTGGCACTTTTGAATAGTGGTTGGAGTCCATAAACATATCTCCTCTTGGATGTTCCACTTTAGACCACCCAAGTATCTAGCTACCTTGATAGGTTCCCCTTCTTGAATCTTGGACCTAAGGCATAACTTCTGTAATTCCTCTGTATAAGAGGCCACATCCAAGTCCTTTTGTTTCAGTCCTTGTCTTTTCCTATAAAGTTGAATTTCATAGTCCTTTGGCAGATAGTTCTCCTTCACCTTGGTCACCATGGATTTCCTGTTATCAATAGGTTGTTTACCCATCCTGACCCTCTCATCTTATAGATACTTCCACTGTGTCAATGTTGATCCTCTGAGACTTGACTTTGCAACTTTAAGTTTTTGTGCCCTAGTGACACCTTCACATTCGAAGTGGTTCTCCATCCCTTCCATCCACTCCATGACTGCTTCTATATCCATCTTTCCACTAAATAGTGGTATTCCTTCAAATAATTTTCCTCCTAGGGCTTTTATGGATTTCAATAAGGGTTCTTCATTCAAGACAGGGTCTGGTTTATGGATAATATCTTCCTCAACAATCTTTTTACCTTTGTCACTACTTTCAAATTCTTTTCCTTTATCTCTGGCATCAACTACTTCTTGTGGTTTGATTCTCATATCTTCTAGGGCCTCTTCAAGGACTCTATTCTTCTCCTTTTTCTCACCCATCTACTTAGCTAGCTCTGCATTAGTCACCACACTAATCTCCCCTACTGATTCACTAGTATTTAGAGACATACAACAACTCCCAAATCTTTAACTTGCTCTAATAACAATCTGATGTAACAACAAGCCTTTCTCTGTACGCTATCTTCTTCTAAGATATCCTATAGGCCACTTCTCTAGCCTATTAGGGTTCTTAACTAACCCTTATCTTCCAAGGAGTCTCTACACAGGATTCTTCTTCTTTCAACTTGTTAACATCAACTAGGAAATCAATTCAAACTTATCTCAAGCTTCATGGTCATCTGCTTGCTACTACACACCAAGTGATCCAATAAGGTAATCATTATCCACCAATGGAGAGGAAGGTCCAAAACAAGGCAATTGCATGCAATTCAAGGCCTAGGAACATAATTTGTAATGATATACCAATCGAGTTCAAGAACTCACTCCAAAATTACCCAAAAGAGGTCTACAAGCATTAGGCCTAATTAGGCACCTTTTTCCAAATAACTTGAAATTATTCTTAACAAGATGGAAAACTAACTCTAGATCCTGATACCCTTTATAGAGACCTAAAGGATTTTCTAGGTCTTGCCTTTCAAAACTGTCCGTACAGTGGGTTCCTACTTACAACCCTAAATTTAAGGGTTTAAACTCAAACTGAGCATAACCATCATAGAATTTGTTTTTACCATGAAGCATCCATGACCAAAGATTTACATTGAATTTGGGACTTCTTCACACATATTTCCTCCTCTCCACAAGCTTTGATTGAAGCAACCAATACATTCAATCACTCCTTTCACCTCTGCAACTCACTGTGATCCCTAGCCATACATCTCTGGCTCGCCTAGGGAATCAATACAAAAATAGCTTGATTACCTTCCAGGGCCCATCCTTCACTATAAAATATATACAAGGAGTCATCTTCCTAATCCCAAAGCCCCGTACAGATTCCACCGTGGGAAGAGGAGCTATGACCCCATTTGCAAAGCCTGCATGGTTCAGACCAACGACAGGGCTTGAAACAAAAGAATTTACAAAAAACTATCTAAAACAAATAAAAATGCTAAACTAATTCCACACATGAATCTAATAACAATTAATCTAACATATGCATGAGTTACAGTATCCAATCTAATCTATTAAAACTTAAAATGTAAGGAAAAACACACAATAATGGTCAGAAACTTGCTTGCTCATTAATGGCTCTTACTTCAAAAATTCATCCAACCTCATACACAGGTCAAGGGAGGCCTTATATAGATGATGAGGACCCTAACTCAATGGTTTTAGATAGTTATAAACCCAATTGCTCGAATATTTCTTAATTGCAAGAAATGTTGTCAGTGTTGTCAATGACAACATTGACACTTTACAACTTTTGGATTCTTGCATTCAACTTGGCCAACAATACTAGAAACTTAACCAAATGCATATATAGGCTAATTAAATCATCAAATAGGTCTCCTAAACACTCCCTTTTCCAATTTGACCCTTAAATGCATAAATGCAACTTTTGCCACAATATTGACAACTTTTACACAACTTGACAAATTTGGACAATATTTGCAACTAAGGTCACTAATAACCTAATGAGGCCTCCTAACCTATCACAACACACCTTAGAACCCATATAGTCCTATTATTTCACTAGTGGCTTGTCTAAGACCACTACAAGCCAAAATCAAACTAGGAGCCTAGGTTATCAACTAGCCTTACCTAGGTGCTCCTGCACCAACCAAGAAGGTGGAGAAACCTAAGTTGCCTGAATAATTAATTATTAAATGCCTAAAGTTTAGCTTAAGTGACCAAGAGATAAAAAGGTGACTTAAGCAATTAAATCAATAATGATATAATTAATAAGTGAACATAGAAATACCTTTTTACTCTAACACCCCCCCTTAAGATAAACTTAGGGAGAAGCTAAAAACCTAGAAACAAATACTTAAAGAAGTAAATTTGGGTCCTGACAATAGGGCCTGATCAGGTACCCAATCACAACTAAATCTCTGTAAAGTGGAGAAATAGATAAAACCACATGGGAAAAACTCTACTCCAAAAAGAGATGGAAAAGCATGTTGAAAAACAATGGCTCAAGAGACTCTCAAAACCATAAGTACAACCAATCCCCCATGAGAGAGGATCAAGGCTCCAAAGCCCCCCCAGAATGATAGAACCCCTGTGTCAATGATCAGACCAATGTTTCTCCACTACGGAAGAAACAAAGGCGCTAAACGAATAAGAGGAAACCCCTGAATGTGAGGAGAAACTGGAAGGCCTAGCTGATGATCAAAAGAGAATGCATGAGACTCCTGTAATGGAATATCCAATGAAGGTGGGCCAAAAGATGTACTGAATTTATCATATGAGAGGAGATGAATATCCTCAAATATTTCCTCAACAACTGGAGTAGGTGGCTCGATGCATGGAGCGATAATGTCTGGAAAAGCTGAAGAGGAATCCTGATGAACAAATGTAAAATCAACATGAGGTGGAGGTGTAGAAGTTATAACACTGATCTCCGGAACTACACATAAGTTCAAGTGACCCAACTTCACCTTAATAGGCTCTTGTGAAAAAGGAGAGCTATTCTCTGACAATGGAGATGGTGGAACAAAATGAGAGGAGTACAAGCGAAGAGAATGATCAACTAACCCTATAGCAATAATATTGCCTGTCTCACTCTCTCTCACGTGTATTGAATCTGGAGTAAACTCAACGGTCTTCCCTGTCCCACTGTGAGTAACCTTATAGATACAGAGAAGGTTAGAGGAAAAAGGTGGAACACATAGTACATCATGGAATTCACCATCATCAATGTCAGTAGAACCTTTCCCACATACAGTCATAACAATGTTATTCCCCATCAAAATGTGTGGGGTAGGAGAAGCCTCAAAAGAAGAGAATAAACCCTAAGAAGATTCCATATGGTGTGAAGCACCTAATTCTAGTAGTCATCTAGAAGAGGGAGGTATAGTGGTTGCACATAATGCATGACCCTTTCCTATGTCCTTTCTATCTTTACGAAGTGACGACGAAGAAGAAGACCCATGAGAAGTAGAAGAAGAAGGGATATCAATGTTGCTCTTCTGAAGAAGAGCTTGCAAATTATAATTTTTCTTTGCATATCCATCTATCTTCTTCTCATAACAAAGAGACTCATCACGAGTGCCCTTTTTACAATAAGCACACTTAGGTCTTTCTATCTTCAATTTTTCCCCTTAGGAGAAGGTGAGACAAAGGAGTGCTGAGAACTAGAATCCTTCTTAGACTCTGTCGTTGATGACTTCTATTTCTGCTCATGCTACCCTAAAAATAGGTGAGCTACCAATGCATGGTTCTGTGATCCTATGAGAGAATCAAGCTGAAATAGCTTTGCCTGTTCACAAGTCAAACGATCACAAAATGTAGCAAATGTAGGCATGGAAAATTGCAGACCCAAAGCATCCATGGTGGAATGAAAGGTAGAAGAAAAAATCTGAAAGGGACCATGAAGCTTAGAAAGAATCAGGTATATGCACATTGTATCTGTCTTATTCTTGCCACAACCCTGTAAGATAGATCTGATAGATTTTAATTTCATTAAGAAATCCTAAATAGAAGGAAATGAGACAAGACCCAAAGAAGTCAATTCTGCCTCAATCTGTAGTGCTCTAAACTCATTGACTATGCAAAAGTGAGTCTGAAACTTCTCCCACATAGCAAGAGGAGTATCGCAGTCATCAAGATGAAAGAAAAAACTATCAGAAACATGCAGAAAATTGCACCTATAGCCTCATCCATCTTGTTCCTATGTTGCATGACTTCGTAAGGATGAGTCAAAACTGGCTGAATGGAACCCAAATAGGACCATAGCCAGCATGACCGGTGAAGTCTATTCATATGGGATTTCCATAAATGGAAATTATGAGGAGTGAGAAGATCAACTCTTGTTGAATCTTCCATTGGATCAGAAGAAGAGACATGTAATAAAAAATTCAAAAAGAATAGGTAAAATACCTGATCATTTTCTTCAAGAATAAGTCTCAGATCTGAAGAGAGATCGTCAAGAGCTATTCAACGCTTGTTCATGAGCAAAAAATGGAGTTCGTATGCTCATTCTAGAGGCCTGGAAGTGCTAAAAAGAAGGTCTCTCTTTGACTAGAAAAAGACAGTAAAATATAAAAATGTCTAAATGAAACCCCTTCCAAAATCTTTGTCTTGGAAACAACTTTCCGATGCTATCTTGTTTGAAACAAACGGCCTCGGTTTGCTCAAGTTATGAGAAAAACACCGAAGACTACTCCAAAACAAGAAAAAAAACCAAGAAACCCAAATTGCCATGCATTCTTTTTTCAAAAAAAATGGTGGCATGAATTCAGAGGCAGCATGGAAATCAAGGCGGCATGAAAACCGAGTTGTTTTTTTGCCTCGAAAAACATGCCAAGGTCGTGCATGTAAAAAAGAGGGCCCATATTTCAACTGTGTGCAAATTGGACATGCCTTATATGAAAATAGGGGTTTTGGGGCATTTTGGACACAACCCAGATCTCAATTTTTTCTCAAAGAGATGCAAAAAATAAATCATCCCAAAATCCTCTAAAATTTGAGAGAGAAAACTTGAAACCCTCGGAGCTCCAAAAACTTCAAAAACTCAAGAACGGGCTGCAAAAGCAAGGCTCTGATACCATGTTAGAATTCATAGAATTCAACCACCAAGATCCACTGCATGCAAAATAACCTGTTACAAAATCAAAGCTTGGAGACAAGAATGTTCATTCAGAGAGGGAATAATAAAATACAAAGATATCAATCCTTATAAAGGAGATCAAACACCAAGAAGGTGGAGAAACCTAGGTTGCATGAATAATTAATAAAGAAGCCTAAAGTTTAGCTTAAGTGAACAAGAGATAAAAAGGTGACTTAAATAATTAAATCAATAATGATTTAATTAATAAGTGAACATATAAATACCTTTTTACTCTAACACAAGCAAGCATGATTGTAGAACATTCCATGGTTAGTCTCTTTCACTTATTTGCTTCTCATCTTCAATTGTAGTAAACAAGCTATTGATAAATGTATTTTGTTACTGCCCCTAGTAACATACATATTTTACTGATTGCATGTAGATCATTGGGCCAATCACAATGAGGGCTCTTAGGAAGAAGAAAAGAACATCCCCAAGGTTTCCTTTGCATAAAAGAGGAGTAACGTTCCCTCCAAAATGTGAAACAACTCCTCCTCTTATTATTAATTCCCATGAGGATGATGAATAGGAAAGGGAGTAGGAGTGTTTTATACGTCATACCCAAGATTCAAGAATGGATCACCGTTCTATGTTGTCTTAATGCTTCTGAGAAAAGAATTCCAGGATTCTACTTATTTAAGGGACAAAGGTTATTAAATAATTACATTGCCAAATGTGAACCGAGTGATTGCATGGCACCCCAACCACATACATGGATGGAAAAATAACTCTTCCTCAACTGATTGTACCACTTTGTGCGATTATTTCCAGGAGGTTTTCCCCCACAAATAAGAACGTCCTCATTTTTTATGGCCATGGTAGCCACGTTGTCGTGAGGACCGTCTAGGAGACAAAGATGCTTAGTGTTGACCTACTAACACTTCATGTGCACACCTCCAATAGATTTCAACCCCTATATGTGAGTGTGTTTTCTCCTTTCAAAACATACTTCAAATTTGAAAGAGCGTCATGGATGGAAAAGTAGCGAAATATAGAAATTAGGCGGGCAAAACTTGCAGAACTAGGTAGAAAATCCTTGGAAAAAGCATTAAAAGTTTCCAACATTGTGACGGGATTCAAAAGGATGGGAATATGGCCCCTCAACCATAATGCACTCGCTAATGACATGAAACCAAACAATTATTTCCAAATTAATGAGGCTGATGATGCTTTGACAGTGCAGAATATGCTCTTCCTGTCTGGTGTAAACATTTTAGTAGAAGATGTTGAACACAACATTGCTCAAATCTGTCAAACGAACCAAAATAATGAAGGTCAACCACCACAAAACATGGATGAAGGCTAGGTAGACAACACAAAGGAGAGTATTTCTCTACCTTCACAATGAATACCACCAAGTTGGGTGGTTGTTGGGGCGATGGATCTAGGTGTTGATTTGATCTGTCAATAAGAAGATGGAACTTCCTCTTTCCCATCGCCATCCACCACCGACCATACAAAAGTGGACCATTACGGTGTTGATTGCATCCCATTAGACAGTGGAATGGATGCAGATTTAAATGAAGAACTCGTAATAACGTCAGTAGGAGGTGGCAATGACGAAGATGAAAACTTACTCTCCCAAGTTTTAGAGACCCAGGGTTCTCAACCAGAATCTGCAATCAACAAATTCTTAAAACTTACAGTTCACACAATGAACCAAAATAAAAGTAGGGGTGGTGATGGTGGAATCTGATTGAGTGGTGGTGATGGTGGAATAAGAAAAGGACCATGATTATAAGGAAAAGGACCTTGACAAAGAAGAAGCGAAGAAGGATAACGACACCAAAAAAGAATGAGAGAGACAAGAAAAGGAACATGAGGCTGAAGCACTGGCCATTAAGAAGAGGGATCTATCTTTATCACGAAAAAGATGTCTCATAGTACATCAAAAAAAAAATATGGCTGACATTATCAACATAAATATTCCTATATATTTAGCTCCAATGATTTTTTCCGTCGGTACAAATCCAGTTCCCATGTCAAGTCCTACTTGTTGAAACCCTTCTCCTACTCTATTGAGTAGCTCACGTAGTGTAACAACAAGTGATGAGAACACAGTTCCCATTGAATCTAATACAGGTGAAGCTTCCTCACCAGCACCTAATTTTCCTCAAAGGATGTTGTAACATTCCTAATTATGCAATTGTGAACACTACTTATATGTTTTGATATCTTTTTGATATGTCTTTTCTTGTCGGTCAGAACTAGCAGATGTGAACTGCAGATATGAACTGTAAATATGTGATTTGTGATGTTCAATTGCTCATTTCCATTTATGTCAAATTGTGTTCAATCATGTTTTCAATTGTGTTAAATTATGTATAATTATCATTATTTGCGCCTCTTTTCACCTTACTTCCATCTCAAAAACCACCAAAGTCGATCATAATCACATCCAATGCTCCTATATTCTTGCAAAGAGGAAACTATATCATTAGAAGAGCTTTGTAGTGCTAAATTATGGTGCATATTCCACCTTTTAACTTTGCATGGTCAATTGGAGCATAATTGAACACTGCAGTGGTCTCAAATGATAACATGCCCTTGTTGGGATTAATGGGAAGTATGTACTGAGAGGGGAGGGGTGAATCAGTACCTCTAAAACTTTTGCATCCCTTTTATCAATTAACCTTTGTAATCAATTATATATCCATTCAATCTTATCTAACTATCTTGCTGTGAGTTATATCAATTCATAACATTAACATACATGTGAACATTCATAGAAACATTCATGAAAGTAAATTGACACATAACACAAGATATGATATCGCAGAAAACTTCTGAGGAAGTAAAAACTGTTGTGGGGATGGAACCCACAAAATCTTCACTATCTGCAGATTAGAAGGGGCTAGTTAAGGCTTACAATTTGATCACTTCTAATGATCTACCCTGTTAGGAGTATCGGTGGAGACCTGATAAATTCTACTCTATTAAGATCTTTAGCAACACTGTTGAGTGTGCACTCGGTTAAGAGATTTGTTGTTGGATGGTTAAATCCACCTTCCTTGAAAGGATTTATACACTTTGCTCCACTTGTTAGAATGATAGAAAATTACAAATTGACCTGGTAAATGCAATCTCCTATTGCTGATACATATCCTATTTAGTTCACATAAAAATATTATCACCTTAACTGTGATTGAATAATACTTCTGATTCTCGGTATGCTCTATTCTTGGTTCTTGCCAACCAAATTCATATTTTGTTGTCCCTGTTCTTGAAACTCTCAATCTGATCCATAGATGTGCTCATCTGATTCATTCATGTTTTCCTCTCTCTTCACATCATCTATTCATCCATAATAATGAATAATTGCATTATCTATTTATAGATGGATTGACTTCATCGAGTTATGATAAAAACAATGTTAACTCTAAGATCAGGTTTACAACTTATACCTAGATCTCCTAGTCTATGTGTTTTAAATCAGTTAGACTGATTAAAGC
>MU226641.1:5441-16367 GCA_018584345.1 Thuja plicata | reverse complement strand
GATATATCTGTACATATGATCATTTTCTCCTTTGTACTCATACTATCATTTTCCATATATCTATACCATATACATATCATATTTACCATTTGCCCACCGAATGAATGAATATACATATCATCATTTTTCCATTTTTGTATTTTGTACTTTTCATTTTCCCCTTTTTGATATTAAGGGAAAAGGTTTTTACCAAGTTAGAGCTTATGAAAAATATGGGAATGTGAAGACTTCATGTCTTCTGTCATCTTCTCCCATTTCTCTTTGAGGTTCTCTAGAGCCATGTGCTTGAGTGTAATCTTGGAGTGCATATCATAGATGTTGTCGGCTACAAACATCTCTGGGGTTGCAATCACTTGCCTTGCAGGACTAATATGCTATTGGAGCAGTGTTAGGTTTGGCAGAAGTTGAGCTTGGATCTCAGTTACTTCTTCCTTGAAATGTGTCTCTGCCTCCCATAGCTCTTGACTTAACCGTTTAATCTCTATGATTTTCTCATAATGCTGTTTGACTGCATTGTCTCCATCGGTGGTTAGGCTTTGTGCACTATTTGCTAGATCAGTATCCAACTTTGCAATGTTGTCACAATTCTCCTTAGTGAACTTTTCAATTGTGCTCAGCTTTTGAATTCAGGCTATAGCTTCAGATATGATTGGATCCAACTCATATATGAATTCTGATAGCTTTACCTTATTTACTGCCACTTCTTGGCTAATGTTCTCTATGAGATTCTATTGGTACTTCATCTCGACTCTCTCCTCTATTTCTTTCTCAACATCAATGTTCTGAGTTGTGATTTCATCGGTGAGGGTAGCTAGTTGATCAAGTATAGGCTTGATTTGATCAATATCAACATCATGTACTATTTGATTTAGAATGTCCCTTGTTGTCTCCAGTACCATGGAGTCCCTATGCTATTTCTTCAGCTTTTCCTGCAATGCCTTCCTCTGCCATATCTCTCCATATTCCTGTAGTGCTTCAAAGTCAAGTGTAGAGGGGTCACACTTTGGTATTTCAATGATTTCATCCAATGTAACCTCTAACTTGTTCTTCTTTGTCTTCTTCTTCTTCTTCTTCTTCTTTTGTGACTCAGTAGAATGTAAGACCATTGCCAATTCTTGGCATTTTCTATTGTGCTTGATGAAGTGACCTGTTGTGCTTCTTTCTTCTTCTTGGCATCAGTTTCAGCTCATCGGGTATCTGTAGATGTCTCCACATTTACCTTAACATCGTCGATAACACTCTTGTCGATTTCCTCAGGAGTACCATCTTTTGGTTTTTCTCCTTCATTGGTGTCCTTTGCTGCATCAGTCTTGGTTTCTGCATTCTTGTCTTGAGTATCTTCATCTTTTTCCTTATCTCCTCCAGTAACCTTATTAGTGTCGGTTACATTTCAAGTATCTCTAATGTCTTGTTGACCATCGGTGTTATTATTGTTTGCTTCTTCTCCTGCATCCTTTGGAGTATCTTTCTCAGGTGACTTGCTTGCTTCTTGCATGATATTGATAGCTTGTATCAATATAGGCATGTTTCCTAGAATATTTACCTATGCACTATCAACTATTGTGTCCTGCTCTTCGGTTTTGTCCTTTTTAGCAGTGACATCTTCATCCTTATTCAGTTCCTCTGTTGGGTCATCGGTAATGTCTATGACATTAGTGTCCACAATGTTGTTATTTGTAGTGTCTTCCCATGTTTCATCTACAACATCTGCAGTCTTGTTCCATGTGTTATCATCTTCTTCTTTATCTAACTCAATGCATGTATCATCTTGAGTTGCCTTGTCAACATCTTGGTGTTGAAGGTCTTTTTCAGGGCTGTCCTCCTCAATAGGTTTGTTCTTGATCTTGCACCATTTCATATGGCTGTCTTGTTCAAGCTCTATAAGCTTTCCTTCAAGGAGTTTGTATGATCTCAGCTTCGGTGAGAACTCCTTTTTGTACTTTTCCATCATCTCGTCAATTTCAACCTTCTTTGATTCAGGTGGCATGAGAGAAACAAGTACTCTCTCTTATCTCTTTCTCATTTTTCAACGCAAATATCCAACGAGAGTATAATCTATCCAATAGTTCCCTTGGTACATAACTTCCTTCAAATTGTACTGGTACATATTTGAAGTTGTACATTTTATCTATCATGGCGTCCTCAATTTTATTCTTATCTTCTTGATTTTGTTTCGGCCATTTTCTAATGTTTGGATCTGTAATAGATCCATAATTTGCAATATAAAAACAAATGTCATCAATAGAGTCAGGTGCTTTTACCTTGACACTTTCTGCTTTAATAGATTCATCATACTCAGTGTCCTCTATGTCCTCTTAGGTCCTAATGAATTTTCTTCCTTTCTTGTTTTGACCTCTCTTCGGTGTGTGATCTTTCCTCTTATAAATCCTGACCTTTCCTTTCTTTAAAGGTGAAGGAGTAGATTCTTTTGATGTTTGGATTCTTGTTCGAGAAGAATATTTTGTCCTTGGCCTTTTAGTTGGTGGAGGAGGTGGTGAATCTGATTCAGTTTCCTCATAGTCATCCTTTTCTTCATCTTTACCGATAGATAGTTGTTCTTCAGTTTCTTCCTCGTGTCCAACTTCTTCATCTTGCTCAATGTCTTCCTCAGTTGTTGATAGAATCTTCTTGAGATTCTTTACCATTTGGGCATTATTTCTGACAATTTTCTTCACAACTAGGCCATATTTGATTGTTGTCTTGGCCTCTTCATAGGTTCCAAATTTTGGTTTCTTTTTGTCCAGTGGTTCATTGATCAAGGCATCAATTGACTTAGTATCAAGATCAATGTTGATCTCATATGCTAATGGTTCTAACAATGTTTTCCTTGGTACAACAATCTTAATGTATGTATTGTCAGTGTCAACCATGAAGCATATCTCATCCTTATATTGTTCAATGAGTTGCTCGAGGATTCTTACCCTCTTTTGCATTCGGTCTTTGAATACATTGAAGTATTCATCCATGACTGTCTCAAAGTTATCACCCAGTATAGCAATGTGCTCACTGATTTGCATGGTGACCGGTTTGGTTCTGTCCCATTTAACATCTCCAACCGACGGGAATGTTTCTTGAAAATAAAAGAAGATACACATTATTAATGAGCCAAACTTATAAGCGTTTGACTTTGCATTCCTAATGGTCTTTAAGTTGTCCTTTAAATGATTCAGGAGTAGCTCAAATAGGTCTAATTGTATTCCCTTCTTTACAATTTTGAACGCTCTATCCATTGCACCTGATGCTATGTTGTTTAATTTGCTTGCATGGAAGAATTTATAGCCCAAAACACATGCACCGAACTTGATCTCATCATCGGTTATTGTTGTAACTTTTAGTCCTCTGCCATCCCATTTGGCTCCAGTCATTTTCTCAGTCTCATCCATTTGTGGATGCTTTAGTGCCTTTACTTTATCGGTTATGGGGTAACTGGTGACCACATGAATGACGTATCGGGTGATTACCTTCGGTTCATCAAGCCATAGCTTGTTGTTATGCATTCGACTTAGCACTAACCGAATCCATTCAGTTTTGAAGAATTTCAGGAACATTAGGGCATTGGTGAGCCCTTTCACTTCAATGTGTTTGTGTTCTTCCTTGAGTGTTCCATTGTCATTGCACAACTTTTTGTAGGATTCTTCAACCTAAGATGTTCCAATCTCTGTGATTTTGCAGTGTATGAAGGATCGAACATCTTTAACCAGTAAAACCCTAGCTGGAATGCGCAAAAATGCACTAGCATCGTTGGGTTGTGAGGAAACCTCAGGATGGATCTTATAGTTAGGTTCGTCACATGCCATGTTCTTGATGAGCTTGTACTCATATTTCTTTGCATTCTTGGATTTCACGGTTCGTGAAGTCGATGCCATTTTCAAAAATTTAGGGCTTTTGCGTATTGCGTAAAAACAAAGTTTTTGGTTCTTTGGAACTTACTGTTTACTACTTGCAAAGATTCCTAAACAGCTTAGGAGTGTTGTGTGTCAAGTCGTGATCGCTCTGTGATCCCTTCGTTCTATGCTCAAAAATTTCCTTGGTCGCTCTACTCTGGGTGTCATGAAAAAATGAGTTGTTCTGATGCACTATTTATAGTCATTTCCCTAAAATGCGTGCCATAGTGCCATAAATGCTTACCAACTCATCCATGTATGAAGATTGAGTTTGTTAGTGAAGACATTACTTCCTTCGGTGACACTTAAAATGTTTCAGAGCAGTTGCTGTTCACTTTGCTTTTACCGATAGGTTTCGATATCTATGATAACTTGTTCATTTTCTTGTTTACCTACAAGGCTCAGTTTGTTCTTAGCAACCTTTTCTTTTAACCGATGCTTCTCAGTAAATGTAAGCAGTCTTAGCTTTGAGTGTATACCGACGGGTTTTGGTATATATGCCTGAAAGCATAACTATCACAAATTTTAACAAGGAATATCATGATGCATCTTTCTTATGCTAATTTAGCATTATGTCAACATATTATGGAATTGATGTAAGGTAATAGCTTGGGACAATGCAATTCCATACTTACTTGTTCTGCTTAGGTGGGGGTGGTGATGTCACCATATCCATTGGATGGGGTGTCACCATTTGCATTGCTCGGTGCAGCTTCATCATTGCTTGAAGATTTTCTCCACATCTTGTCTCTAGCCCTCTGGATATATTCGATGGTGTTTCCACTGGGATATGTGCTTGTCTCTATCATTCATTCTCTGCAGCCTTTCTTGAGATGACCAGCTTTATGACAGTGTAAGCATGCCATTCCGGGGTTGGTCCAACTTTTAGACTTTCTAGTCCGTTGTCTCATAGTTTGCAACAATGTGACCATATCTTCCACATTCTGTACAATTTTTCCAAGTATTGTAGTCCTATACATACTGATTACTGACTCTCTTCGATTGATAGGGAGTTTCTTGACCTTTAGACTTCCATGCTTTCCTTTTCTTTTTCCAGCATTCAAGAGTTGTGTGCCCATTCATTTTGCATGTAGGACAATATTTGTCCATGTACGTTTCCTTCTTTAGTTGTTTCATCTTAGACTTACATTCATATGCTTTATGTCCTTTCTTGTTACATTTATAACAAAATCCTATGAATAAAGATGTAGATTTAGGAATACCTTTCATTTTGCCTCTGCATACATTTGATGTATGGCCTTGCTTTCCACAATGATTGCATGTAAGATTTCTTGGTCTTGAATTTTGTGTAAACATTTTTTGGATCAGCTTGATTTGATGATTCTCCATTCTTGGTAAAACCTAGACCGGTATTGTTATTGACTCTTCATTGTCCTTCAAGAAAATCATCCATTCTTTTATTGCTTTCTTCAGCCTTTTTGATAATTTCATTATGTTGTTTCTCAATTCTTATTTCATGTTTCAACTTTTCATTTTCATCCCTTAGTTTAGCAACAGGTTCTATTCTTTCAATGAGTTGAACATTTAGTTTGTTTGCCTCTTGACTCATAAGAATAATCTGATTTGTAATCTTATGGTGATGCTCTGTAAGTCTTTGTAATTCAGAACCTTTTTCTTGTAGCTTTTCTGTGATCTTTCTTCTATCATCAATAGCTAGTGTTCTTTCTTGCGCAGCTTGTCTAGAATTGTTCATGACATTAATCATCCTTACCATCTGTGTCTCTTGACCGATTTGTAGAGATTTAACTTGTCCATCCAGATGTAGATTGATTTCAGTTAGGCTTGTGATGCTTTCTTCTGATGTATCTGATGCTTTTCTTGTAGTTGATCCTGAAGACTCAAAGAAATCTGGTATTTCTTCCTCATGATAATCTGTCTCATTACAATGAGATGCCATATTCTTTCTTTCATCTAGCAGTTGTCTCATGCTGATTCTAACTTCTTTATACTGTTCAAAGAACATCTAAATTTCAAGCTTTTTATTCTCAATATTTTTATCAAGTATGTACTTGTCCATTGTATGATCTTTTCTCTTAAGCCTTTAAGATTTTCAAGAAGAGACTTATCTGTAATACCAATTGGTTGGATTAATGGGAAGTATGTAGTGAGAGGGGAGGGGTGAATCAGTACCTCTAAAACTTTTGTATCCCTTTTATCAATTAACCTTTGTAATTAATAGTATATCCATTCAATCTGATTTAACTATCTTTCTGTGAGTTATATCAATTCATAACATTAACATACATGTGAACATTCATGAAAGTAAATTGACACATAAAACAAGATATGATATCACAAAAAACTTCTGTGAGGAAGTAAAAACTGTTGTGGGGAAGGCACCCACAAAATCTTCACTATTTGCAGATTGGAAGGGGCCAGTTAAGGCTTACAATTTGATCACTTCTGATGATCTACCATGTTAGGAGTATCAGTGGAGACCTATTAAAGTCTACTATGTTAAGAGATTTAGCAACACTGTTGAGTGTGCACTCGGTTAAGAGATTTGTTTTTGGATGGTTAAATTCACCTTCCTTGAAAGGATTTTTACAGTTTGTTCCACTTGTTATAATGATAGAAAATTACAAATTAACCTAGTTAATGCAATCTCCTATTGTTGATACAGATCTTATTTAGTTCACATAAAAAGATTATCACCTTAGCTATGATTGAATAATACCTCTGATTCTCGGTATGCTCTGTTCTTGGTTCTTGCCAAGCAAATTCATCTTTTGCTATCCCTATTCTTGAAACTCTCAATCTGATCCATAGATGTGCTCGTCTAATTCATTCATGTTCTCCTCTCTCTTCACATCATCTATTCATCCATAATAATGAATGATTACATCATCTATTTATAGATGGATTGACTTCATCGAGTTATGATAAAAACAATGTTAACTCTAAGATCAGGTTTATGACTTATACCTAGATCTCCTAGTCTATGTGTTTTAAATCAGTTAGAATGATTAAAGCACTTACATTCATGTATCTTGTCCCTAAAGAAATGGATTTAAAATAATTAAATATCTTATAAATAGAATACACTTGTTTTATCTGACGTGGAAGTCAAATCCACTTTTTGCAGGCTGCAACTGACTTTCAGTTTTGTCTGTCGGTCATGCTTGATTGTCCTTGGGTTTTGTTCTGTCGGTTGCACTGTATCTATCTTGTCAGTCTACACTGTAACTTGCATATCGGGTTCCACTTTGTCTTTCTGTTTTGGATTTCGGTTTACACACTAACTTGTGTCATCGGTTCTCTTTACACTTAGTCATCTTCGGTGATCTCTTAGTATCTGATCTTTGGTTTTCTCATGTCCTGTCTTTTGATGTAAGCTTACCGAAAGTTTTGTTTGCATACTAATGGCAAATTAATGTCATCAACCCTCATTTTAGAAACTTCCATGCATTGCCAATGAATTGGTAATCCATGTTTTTATCTGTGTATGTGTTGATTGTAGTGAATTGATTAGAACTGTTTGCATATACATTTCATGTTGCAACTACACATGCACATAAAACTCAATGCATTTGAAGATGAATTCAGTTGAGTATAATAGGCAAGGTAGGGTCTAGGGTATGTGGCAATTACTTTTTTGTTTTTGGGGTTAGGTGGCAGCCCACATGGACTGGGGAAGATAGGATTAAAATGTATTGGTATCCATACCCTATGAATTTCTAAATAAATTGAGTTGAATATAACAAATACTAAGCAATTAGAGTTGCATATATACAAAGAAATTTACACACACACTCTAATTGAATTAAAATCTATTACAATTTTGTGTTTCAAAAAATAATCAAATTTTACTATGTCAAAGATTGCAAGTACAGATGCACACAAATCATTATGCAATTACATAAACCATTTCTAATGTAATTACATTAAACTAAACTAATGTAACATTAACTATATCATGTATAGTGATTTGTGTGTATCTGTAATTGATTAACCAATGTCATGCATAGTGACTTGTCTGCATATGTAATTGATTTGTTTAACTTTAACCATTTCTATTTGAAACAAACTCCATTGCAATTATAGAGGCATGCAAATCCTTATGCAATTAGAGTAACCATTTCTAATGTAATTACATTAACCATTTGATGCATACCGATTTGTAAGCATTGTTAGAGTATATATCTTTCCTCACTTATTAATTATATCATGTTGATATTAATTATTAAGTTAGTCGTACTCTATTTTTCACTTATGCTTTCTCTTAGGTTAGCCTTTTCCTTTTTTAGGGTTTCATTCACCTTTATGGTTGAATGCTTGTAATTGTTCTGGCATACTCTCTAAATACATTTTGAGCTCTCACTTTTTGGGCACATAAAGGTTTCTGCTTTTTCTATCTTTTGCTTCATTCTTTGTAACAGGTATTTTTGCATGCAGATTGGTTTTGGAAGTTGAACCTGTATTTATTAGTTTCTACATGGTATCAGAGCCAGCCTGCTGCTGCCTGGTTTGAAGGTTTTTTGAAGCTGTGATTCGAAGATGACAGCCACAACCTCTCTGCGGTTTTTTTTTCATTTCTAATGAGGCACTATTTTTGGAGCTATTTGAGCCAAAACGGACTCCACCATCGCGCTCAGAAGGCCCAGGAGAGTCGAAATACATATAAATTTTCACATATTTGGTCACAGTGACCTTTGGAGAATTTTTTTGGTCTATTAGGGCCGTATGACACAAAAATTGAGGCAAAATTTAAAAAAATCACATTTATTTAAAGATGTTTAGGGGTGCTAAAGCGCGCCACCCCAGCACCACTGCTGCACCGCCCGCGCGTCGGCCCCGGCCCGCGCGCCACCCAGTGGCCAGTGCACCGCCACTGGGTCCCGCCGCCCCCCCGGCTGCCACCTCCGCCATGTCACCGCCCACCAGCCACCTCTTCCTGGCCGGACGTCCCGTGATGACCATACGACCGTCAATTGTTTCCCGGGACTGTTTTTCCAGGGACCTTGTCTTTTGGGGGTACCTATGCCTTTTTGGCTCTACAGGGCTCATACAGACTCAGATTTTTGACTTCTATATATCATCAGAAATCTCTTTCCGAGCCTGTTGCTATCATCTAGATCTCATTTCCTAATTTTTCCATTTGCTTACAAGATTTTGTAGTCAGAGACGCACCTTATTTTATGCTCCTGTTCTGCTTCAGAAACTCAGGTTTTTCTCTGGTTCTTTGTATCTTTTGCTTCATTTTGTGGTGTAAGGGAGTTAGCTTGATAGTGTGTGGGGGGGTGCATTTTTCTTTCTACATTTTCAATTCAGAGAGACCCTTCTTCTTCTGTCTTATTCTCTCAATGTCGGACACATCCATTGTCGTTCTGACTCCACATAACTACCACACATGGAAGCCACACATAACCAGAATCCTCATGTCATGAGGTTTATGGTCCTACCTGGATGTGGCTTAGCCTATTATACCGAGGCCTTATGAGGCTCTTATGCATAGGAATAGGATGGATGAGGCAATGGGCCTCATTGCCCTGAACGTTTCAGATGGGTTGTTGTTCCACCTGGATGGTCTGACCACACCCAAGGATATGTGGGACAAGTTTTCCACCTTTTTTGGCACAATGAATCAGTTCAGGGTCCTCCAGATAGATGCAGAGGTCACCTCCTTGGTACCTGAATCATTTACTAGCATTGAGGACTTCCTGATGAAGTTCAAGTCTCTTCGATCTATTTTACAGGTTGCTGGAAAGACGAAGTCAAATGATGAGTGTATCTTCCTGATACTTTCAAAGCTTCATAGTCCTTATCAAATTTTCACTTCTACCTTCTACTCCACTATGGATGCATTGGGTGCACGTCATGTTATGCCCTCTTTTGAGACCTTCTGTGACAGGTTAACTTGTGAGCAGTCCAAGCTGAGTCAGATGGATTCTCTTACAAGTTCACAGTCACAGGTATTGCTTGCCAAGTCATCTTAGGATACACAGAAGCTGAAGCTGAAGTAGATATCTGATTCATCTTCTTAGTACTCTACTGGCCCACCATCTTCTTCTAAGAAGGAGAAACAGAAGACTCAGAACCCAACTTGTTCCTATTGTCAGAAGGGGCCCATGATGAGTCACAGTGTTTTCAGAAGAGATTTGATGGCTATGAGAAATATATTGTAGATTTGCAAGCTCTCCTTCAGAAGAGCACTATTTCCTCTCCATCCTCTTCCACCTCACAGGGGTCTGCTTTTCAGTTTTCTGCCTCATCTTCGACATCTGGATAGGATTTTGGATAGGGTCATGCATTATGGGCTTCCGTTGCATCCCCTTCACAGGTCCCTTGGATACTTGATTCAGGTGCTTCTCACCATATGGCGTCCTCTCCGAAGATCTTCTCTTCTATTGAGGATTCTCCTATTCCCCACATTCTCATGGAGAATAACACTATTATGCCAGTTTGCGGGAAAGGTTCTATACACATTTAGGATGGCACATTCAATGATGTCTTGTATGTTCCATCTCTATCTGCAAACCTTCTCTCGATTTATCAGATTACACACAGCGGATCAGGGAAGACAGTTGAGTTCATGCCAGATTCAGTCTTCATTCGAGATAGTGTGACAAATGGCATTGTTTATATAGGGACAGTTGATCATTCCACCTATCTCTACACCTTCACACATTTCGGTCCACCATCTCCATTATCGGAGCTTAGCTCTCCTCTTCTGCGAGAGCATCATGTGGTGCAGTCAGGTCACTTGAACCCCTGTGTTGTTCCTGAGACCACTGCTGTGACTGCCACACCACATCTTGTTGAGGATTCTACAGAGGACACTCATCTCCTCTCTCATGATAGTGTCAGCACACCTATCATACCACTTGCCTTGGGGATTCCATTTAAGGATCCTCGGGTCTACTCCTTTGAGCATCAGCTCGGCCTTCCAATGACACACCATCTTTTGAGATTACCTCTTCATTGCCTGAAGCTCTTGCACTCTATAGGGAGGGCCTTTATGATTTGGACATCACCAAATTTGTGAACATGCTGACAAATAATGAAGACCTCCTCTCTACCT
>MU226640.1:657231-684344 GCA_018584345.1 Thuja plicata | reverse complement strand
GTGAAGAAGCAGAGATGTGCGAATTCTGATGAAGGATTAGTGATATCCTTGAGGTGCTGCAAAGATATATGTGATCAGTAAGGATCTATTGGCGCAGAATAGAGATCTGTATCAGCAAGATAAGTTGCATTTAATTCAGGTCACTTCAGTGTTACTTTCTAACCATTGTAGCAGTGATACCGAAATCTCTTAGCAGAGTTGGTCTAACAACCATTTTGTAAATCCTCTAACAAGGTGACAATTCAGTTGAATTGCTCTAAAGACCTCTCACAAGGCCACTCCTAGCAGGGTGATTAAATCTTCTAAAAGGGTCACACCCAACAGTGTGTTTTGTAACCTTTAACAGGGTTGGCTCCTAACAGGGCTCACTTCAGAAGAGTGAAAATCAGTAACTAGTTGCATTGGTGGTTTTCCCAAATTGGGTTTCCACGTTATATCTGGTGTCACTTGTGTCAATTGTGTTTATGCTATTTGATTTAAGCACTGTGAATGTTTAATGAACAATGATAAGTTAATTTACCGAGTAACAGCAGTTTATATCTAAGACATCTAAGGGACTTGTGGATTTATTTTTGTGGTAACTGATTCACCCCTCCCCTCTCAGTTACTCTATCCATATTTCCAACAAAGACATGGCCAAAGGGTTTGAAGATACATTGTTTAACATTATGCCTTAGGGTTTTAGCAGGGTTTAGACAATTTGGGCAAGGGTTTAAGCATGAAACCTGAAAATTTTTAGAGAGGAAGACAAGGAACAGGGTAAAGCAGCAAAAACATGAAATGCAACCAACAAAGCCCTCGCACAAAGTGTTGAACCACCAGTGCAGAATCCTTGCTATAACTAGCATACTGCTTGAGCTCGTAGAAACAATGCTTGTACTGTTCCATAGTCAAAGTCAATTGTCCAAGGTTATGAAAATCATCATCTCTCTGTTGCCTCCACTGATCCGACATGAACCTATCTCTGAAGTTCTCGAGAAAGAGTTCCCAAGTGATAGTGTCCATACAGAGTCCTAGCTTTTGCTCCTCTATCTTCCACCAGATAGCCGCAAAATGAGTCAACTGCATAACGGCGTATCTCACTTTAGTATTACTGCTAAAGGGATGCATCGCAAATACTCTATCCAAAGAAATCAACCAGGTCTCTACCTCTAAACCAGAATCCTCTCCAGCGAAAGGAATATCCTTTCCTCTCGTCAAGTCTCTCATGTGGTTGGCTGCAACCACTACTGGATCAACTAATATAGTCCTCCCATGAGGGCTATTGGATCTCTCTCTCTCTCTCCTCCTACTACTAGGAGTGATGAGATGCCTCTCGCTCCACTCTATCTCTCTTAGGAAGGAAATCTAGGATGGCTTGAAGGATCTGCCTAATATTCAAACCCCCAGACTCATCTTGATTTTCCCTCCTCTTCTCACCCCTATCTTGATGCTTCTCACTCTCCTGTCTAACACTAGTGGAGGAGCTAACCTGTCGCCCTCCCCCACGGGAACTAGACCTACCCCTACCACGGCCTCTAGTTTCTCGTTTCTCAGGCATAATTCCTGAAACAAATAGAGATAAATATAAATCTCACCACATAGCTTGAAACATAAACCAAAGAAATAATAAACCATAAAGCAATCATTTTAAAAACAAATGTGTAGCATGTCTATGTTTTAGTTTCAAGTTTAAGCTAGACACAACCTAATGGGTGTACAATTCCTAGAGTTCCCAGTGTAGAAACTAGGGATTTGATACTAGATGTAACGCCCCGCTAGGGAACCCAAGAGAGATTAACCTAGAACATGTCACTATGTGTGCTGAATAAATTTTTTTTTAAGTTAACATAAAGAAACATACATTCATGCGGAAGTGATTACCATTTATACACATGTCTTACACTCACATAGATTACATGACTCAAGGGTTCCATGACGTTGAATTACTTAAAGCAAAACACAACTAACAATATAAGAAAGATTCCATCTAATTAAACATAACAAATACAACTTACATAACCATAATTACAAACCTCATGGATAACCATGAAAACACCATAACACACATCCACTACACATGTTGCAGGGTATGTGGTAATCACTCTAAACTACTTACTATTACAATTTCCAAATTAGGTATCACATGTGATACACTAATACAAGATTACAATAATGAAATTACATAATAAATGATGAAGAAACATAAAGAGCTCATCCGCAAGGAACCATCAAGCACCTGGTTCAAGGACGTTGAATCTCAATGGATAAGGAATCAATACCACCCATCCATGTGGAACCACAAAGGTCCACCCCACCATGCTGAGGAGATAACAACAGATCCCAATCGGATATCCAAAACCAAGAAGGAATAACCACTAAGCAAGGGATCCTGATGGCTCTCTCATCCGGTGTACTAATCATCATAAAAGGTAAGACTCACTAATCCAGAGGCAACTGACAACATAAGAAATCTAGCATGTGTAAAGGAAGTTTTCATCATGTACGTCTACCCTTAAGTTCAGCCCAGATAATCACAATGGATTTTGGCACCTAAGTGACCATACACAGAGCCAATGTCTTCTCATACTGACAAGGCCCACTAACTATGTCAAGTACCTCGCAGGGCAACTAACATCATCTCAACACCATCTTAGCCTATACTAGCACTCAAGCATGCGTGAGGGCACATCTTATTAATTCATTTTAATCTCTCAAATATGTCTTTAGTTATCACTTATTAAGAAACTCCACAATAAGCAATCTAGTAGTCTCTTACAGACACAGAACTTATTGCAAGCCACCTCTTACTACACATCTAGGTAACCTACCCTAGGCTCAGAGATCCTAACAAATCTAGCATAGGTCACAACCCTAGTGTACCCCAAATCTAGTATCCCACACAATCAGGAACGGTCACGTATAGGTACACACACTGGTATATAATCGAAAGGGTCATCAGGGTCAGTTTAGGGTAATAGAAGATAACATACACGCCATATAATAACAGAAATCCTAAACACTTCCCCTGGCCTCTGTAGACATCCTAGGTCAACTAATGCCCCCAACATTACTGCATTCAAGCACAAGAGAACCATACAGATGCATAGAAATCAAAATGCCTTAAAAGACTGAAAAATGAACATGCATGGATAACATTTCCCTTCTATTTAAACCATCTACATGCATACGAAAAACTCATTTCCTTCACTAATAGATCCAATTTCAAGGTTTAGAGTTACCTCATAATTACATAATTAAAATCAATCTTGTTTGACGTAAATTACACATTTACATCTTTGCTAAGTAATTAATATAATATATTAATTTAAATTAATTGTACCTAATAGTCGATATATTTATATATCAATTCAAAATATATATTGCAAATATTAATTCAAATTGATAATTATCATATTAGCTACAATGAACAATTAATATATATTAAATTAAAACTACAAATGAAATGTATTAATTAAATCATACATTAACATAGTTAATAATTAAATTAACTAACAAGTTCATATTTTAATAAATTTCCATGAAAAAACAATATCCCAATTAACAAATAAATCATTAAACAAAAGTTTAAGTGTTAATACGAAATTACTATTAAATTTAATTAAAACTAATTACTATAAAAAAAATACAAAAAAAACAATAAAGTTTTACAAACTTTATGCGGGTTTTAAAGTGGGGAGGGGACCGACGCGAGTTCCCCTAACACCTGCGCATGTGCGCAGTCCTATTAAATAGGACTTGGGCGGCAGGGGGGGGGGACGGACCACCATCCTCCCTCCCCATGCGCTTAAAAACCTGCGCAAGTAAGGAAAGTTAGGGGGGGTTGGTGGGGATGGGGTCCCACCACCCCTTCCTCAATTTATTTATTTTTTTAAAATTTAAAAACTCTCAATAGCGTTTTTTAACAAGGAGGTTTTTTTTTTTTTTTTATATTGAAAATCCGAAAATGAAATTTAGACTAGGGATTTACTTTTTTTTTTAACTTCTGGGTAAATGCATTCTTTAATCCACCAGTCTGTATTTTTTTCCAGGGAGTTCATTATTTTTACCCAATTTAATTTTTCAAAGGAATTTTCCAAGCAAACTTATTTATTTATTTCCTCTATAGTATAAACTATATAGCAGATTAATTTTTTGATTTATAGGAGATTAATAAGAGATCTAAGTACAAAATTTTGACAGCATGTATGTACTATAACCAGGAATACATAATTACGAAAACAATAGATCCAAGCTCCTCCAAACCCTAAAAAAATGAAACATCAATTAATCATAAATTTCATTTCCCCTATAGTATAAACTATATCAAGAGTTTAATTTTTCATTTTCTAAGAGATCTAGAGGGAATTTCTCCCCAAAATTTTGACAACATAACTCTACGATGCTAAGAATATAAAAAATGAAATAAGTACAGATTTAGGGTTTCTAGAAACATCCGAAAACATAGAAACAACCATAAGCCATTTAAAGGCTAAATTTAAGGAACATACATTAAATCAACACAGAAAACCCCAGTTCTACAAAATTGAATCCATACAAGGAAAATAAAACCTACCTTTAATCCAATGCAAGAAACGAAAGAATGTATCTTGGAGGATGAATGTAGATCTAAAACCCTCAAGCCCAATTCGACCACAGATCTAGCTACAATGTAGATCCGAACACACACACACACAAGCAATAGAAAATTCTAAAACTTTGAAGCAACCAAAATCCACAACAATCCACAATTCTTCAAAACCCCCAAAATCACCAAGAGCTCTCCAATTCTCAAAAACCTATTATTAGAGAATGAATGACCAATTCCCCCTATAGAGATTCAAATTCCCCAAAACATGCAAAGGTGAATGACAACTCCCAAGTCAATCCCTAACTTAACTCAACTTGAAAATTGAAAGTAAATCCAAATTAAATAATTAAAATATCCTTTATTACCACAACTCAACTTTGACTCCTAATTACAAGTTAAGATCTTTTGAATTTAAAATACTTTTTCAACACAATTATGCACTTGTAATTAATAAAATATTTAATTAAATAGATTAAATATTTATGTCACAATAATGCATGCAACCAAATATTTAATTATTTAATTAATCATATAAGCACATACAATATAGTTTTCAATTAAATATTTAATTAAATCAAAATATTCAAATATTTCAATTTAATTAATTATTTTAAATAAACTTAGGATATAATTAAATCATTATTTCAACTATAATCCATTAAATCACAGAATATGGAAAATCACTCAATAATCCCAAAATCACCTGAAAGCATAATCAATCAAAACACACACAAACTCAAGAGAGAGGGTATTTGAATTCTGTCAACCTAGACAAATCCGGATAAGGTAGTCATACTGAAACTCATCCAACATTAGGAGGATTAGGCTTAGGTTAGGGTTTTGGATCTATATGTTACCTCCCCTCTTTACCATTGAGATGAATATTTATGGGCACGCTCACTCCTGCCAATTCAGGGAAGATGATGCCCTATATCTGCAATCCTTTCATCAAAGAACATGCATGTACATACATAATATAATATCACAATCAATGATAGGGATCGGTCAAACATGTGGATCTCGCTGAAGAAAGTAACTACATCTCTGTCCTCTACCACAACAACACATCAACAAGTACATTCACATATAAGACAACCATACACATGCGAGTATGGGGTAATTATATCATAATCTAAAATCAACATATAATAATCAACATGATAACATCATCACATCTATCTATGCATAAGGTAAAATCATAACATCATAAATAGGTATCATCATCAAATGAAATAATATCAACTCACATGAAATGTGGCCTAAAAAAATTCGGCCAATCAACTGAAACCAATGCCTAAAGAGTACGGCATCCTAAACTAAAAAGCAAAATATGAGTGGGTATTACAAAAAGACCTTCCCTAAAGACCTAACATGCACCTTAGGACACCTCTAGTCCTATTATTCAACTAGTGGTTTGGCTAGAACCACTACAAGCCAAAAGAACTCTAGAATCCCTAGGTCACCAAAGATCTTTACCCAGGTGCTCCTGCACCATACTCCCCCACAAAGGGAAAGTCAAGTCACTCCTGTAGACAATAAAGAGTCAAGAATGCCCATCTTCTTGAAGTTAGATTTTGCAATCCCTGAAGCCTCTGATCCAGGTCTATCTTTGCACTTGATAAGGTGTTCCATATACACCTTGTGTCTAGTTGTCTTTTGCACTCTTGAATCTAAAACTCCCTCAGCTGTCAATTATTGTTTGGTAGACACCACATCAAGGTTTACATCACTCTAAACTCCTTGATTATGTTGACTGATCTTAGTCAATGGACCTTTAAACTGAACTAGGTCCTACACATTGAAAGTAGAAGAGATATTCAAATCAGAAGGTAAGTCTATCTTGTAGGCATTAGCCCCATATTTAGCTAGGACTTTGCATGGTCCTATTCTCTTCATCGTCAGCTTAGTAGGGACTCCCTTCTATATTCTTGACTTGTTCAAATGAACCATAACATAGTCTCCTACTTGAAATTGGATATCTTTCCTCTTCTCATCCACTTTGCCCTTCAAGTTTTGCTGACTGTCATGTATAGTTTTCTTAACCTTCTCTTGGATCTCCTTCATAGTGTGGGTGAAATCCTTAGCATGCCCACTATTGTACTCCCTTCCTCCAATATCCCTAAGCTCACAAAATCCCCTAGGATGTATCCCATAAACTATTTCAAATGGGCTCCTTCCTGTCACCCTGTTCCGACTATCATTATAGGCATACTCTGCCTGAGGTATGACTACATCCCATGTCTGACCATATTCTTTGGTTAGGCACCTCAATAGGTTACCCAAAACTCTATTGACCACCTTTGTTTGACCATCAGTCTCAGGATGGTATGCTGATCCAAAAGATAAGTTTGTACCCAATCTATTCCATAATTTTTTCCAAAAATGGCTCATGAACTTAGCATCCCTATCAGATACAATGCTTAAGGGTAGTCCATGAATCCTTACAACTGCTTAAAGAATAGATAAGCTATGTGACTAGCATCACTAGCAGTCTTGCATGGAATAAAATGCTCCATCTTGCTAAATCTGTCAACTACTACATATATACTATTATATCCTTGCTTAGCCCTTGGTAGACCCACTATGAAGTCCATACTCACACACTCCCAAGGTCTGTATGGGATAGGTAAGGGTTGATACAAGCCTGCATTACTACTACCTCCCTTTTCCTTCATGCATACTACACACTATTCCACATATTTAGTGACATATTTTGTCAACTTAGGCCAATGATAGAACCTTTGTACTAATTCCAAGGTCTTGTTTACCCCAAAGTGTCCACTCATAGATACATTATGCTTTTCTTGTATGAGATTCATTCTCATAGAACCCCTTGTCACACATAGCTGATTTCCTCTGAATAATAGTCCATTCTACAATGTGAACTCAGAAAATTTTCTATGGAAGTGGTTCTAAAAATCATGGCACACTTGATATGCCTCACCAAAATCTTCATCTACTTGATAGAGGTCCTTAAAACTCTCTATGCCTATACTTTTCAACAGAACTTCTTGGACTTTCAAGAGTCTCCTACTCAGTACATCAGCAACTTTATTCAACTGACCCTTCTTATGCTTGATGGTAAAAGTAAAGGCTTGGAGATATTCCATCCATTTTAGATGCCTATTGCTCAACTTTTCTTGTGTATTGATGTAGCTAAGGGCCTGATTATCAATAAACACCACAAATTCCTTAGGTAAAAGATAGTGTCTCCACTTTCTTAATGACTGGACTAGAGCATATAATTCTAGGTCATAAGAAGATTATTTCTTATTAGCTTCATTCATCTTCTCACTAAAGAAGGCCACTGGTCTGCCCTCTTGACTTAACACACCTCCTACTACTATGCCACTTGCATCACATTCTATAGTGAATAACTTATCAAAACTATGCAATGTTAGGATAGGTTGTGTGGCTACTTGCCTTTTCAACATCTCAAATGACTTCCTAGCTTCTAAGTTCCATCTAAACTTAGTCTTACTTCCACCCTTAATGGTTTCCAACAATGGTGCACATATACCACTGAGATTCCTAATGAACTTCCTATAAAATTGAGCTAGTCCATGGAAACTCCCTACTTCAGTTGCTGATGTAGGTGGTGGCCAATTTAGTATAGCTGACACCTTGTCTTGGTCCATCTTCAAGGATCCCTTGGATGCCACAAATCCCAAGTAGACAAGCTCTTGCTTGAGAAACTCACACTTCTCCAAATTAATGGCTAGTTTCTCTTCATGCAACTTCTTCAATACTGATTCAACATGCTTGATGTGGTCTTCCTTTGTTTTTATATAGATCAATATGTCATCAATATAGACCACCAAAAACTTACCTGTGAAGTCCTTAAGCACTTCATTCATGAGCCTCATTAATGTGCTAGGAGCATTGGTGAGGCCAAATGGCATCACAAGCCACTCATACAACCCATCATCTATTTTGAATGCTTTCTTCCACTCATCTCCCTCCTTTACCCTTATTTGATGGTAACCACCTTTCAAATCCAAATTGGTAAAGTACATTGCCCCTCCAAGACAATCCATAAGATCTTCTATCCTGGGTATCGGAAACCTATATTTTATGGTGATTCTGTTAATTTCCCTTGAATCAGTACATATCCTCCATTTTCTACCTTTCTTTGATGCTAACACCACAGGGACTGCACATGGGTTGATACTCTTTTTAATCAAGCCTTGGTCCAATAATTCTTGGACTTATCTGGCTACCTCTAAATTCTAGTCAGGGGTTAGCTTATAAGTTTCTTTATTAGGTAATGAGGCACCAGGTATGAATTCAATTTGATGACTAATCACTCTCTTAGGAGGCAAAGTTGTAGGAGTCCTATCACTGACTATATTACTGTATTTTTCAAGTAGAGTCTAAATCTCCTTGGGTACTATCTCCTTAACTATCTTCTCTTCCTCCTTGGGCTTTAACAAAATGGCATACCCTACACTTGCCTCTTCCTTGATGTCTTTTACAAACTCATTTCCACTGTAGAATAACATCGTAGGAGTCTTAGACCGTGGCTCTTCATCCTCCAATAAAGACTGTATTTTAAATGTCTTGTCATTCTTCTTAAAGGATATGGAATTCTCCTCTCCATGGTACACTACCTCTCTATCATATTTCTAGGGTCTTCCTAACAATAAGTGGCAAGCATCCATTGGTAGGATGTCACAAAGTAATTTATCCTTGTAGCTTGCTATAGAGAAATCTACCCATCTTTGCTCATTTACTAACACATTTTGTCCCTTATTAAGCCAAGTCACCTTGTAAGGGTTCACATGGGGTATCTTGGTTAATTTCAACTTAGTAACTGCCTCCTCTGATATTATGTTATCAGTAGATCCTGAGTCTACTATCACCTTGCAGACTTTTCCAAGGATCTTACATCTGATCCTAAACAATGCCCTCCTTTGTTTAGGCTCATCCTTCACTAGCTGCCTAATTAATACCCTTCTAAACATCATATTCTCACCCATCTCAAAGTCTATATGATCAACATCAAGTGCCTTGACACTAGAAGTGTCTTCTTGAACATAAGCTACCCTCTTGTCACTATTGGATGTAGTAGGCTTATCCAGACACCTATATGCTGGATGACCAGTCTGTCCACAATTGTAGCACTTCATAATTGCAAAATAGGAGTTGCTTCTACCTCCTCTTCCCCTACTGTATCCACTCTAATTACCTCTACCTCTGCCATAACCACCTCTTTGTGTGGATTCATTGGTGTGCTCTGTCAATCTGCTTTCACCTTGGCTTCTTTGTTCACTGCCCCTACCTTGGTAACCTCCTCTCTTTCCTCTTTTGTCTCTCCCTTTGCCTCTACCCTTTAGATTAGAGTCACTCTTCTTTCTATTCTTCTCTTCAACCTTGAGAGCTAGTTGTTGACATCTCCGAACAGTAGTGGGCGTCCACAAACTAATCTCTTCTTGGATGTTCCACTTCAACCCACCTAGATACCTAGCCACTCTGATTGGCTATTATTCTTGTTTCTTTGACCTAAGATAGATTCTTTGAAATTCCTCTATATAGGAGGCTACATCCATATCTTTCTGATTCAATCCTTGTCTCCTTCTATGGAGTTGGATCTCATAGTCTTCTGGCAAAAAGTTCTCTTTCATCTTAGTTACCATTGCTTGCCAATTTTCTATAGGTTGCTTCCCAATTCTAACTCTTTCATCCTACAGGTACTTCCACCATGTTAGGGTTGATCCCCTAAGCCTTGACTTAGCCACCTTAACCTTTTGTGCATCTGTTATGCCTTCACACTTGAAGTGATTTTCCATCCCTTCAATACAATCCAACACTGTTTCAATGTCCATTTTCCCACTAAACAATGGAATGCCTTCTAAGGCTTTACCACGCAATGCCTTGATGGCTTTCAAGAATGGTTCCTACTCCATCATAGGTTCTGGTTCAGGGATAATATCATCCTCTTCAACCTTCTGCTTCCCTCTATCACTTGTTTCACCTTCTCTACCTTGGTCTCTTGCATCCACTACTTATAGTTTTAGCTTCATCTCTGCTAGGGCCTCTTCAAGGAGTCTATTCCTCTCCTTTCTCTCATCCATGTCCCTAGACAACTCTACATTTGTTACCATGTCTTTAGAACCACAAGATTCCACCTCTAACATATACAATCCCAAATCTTTTGGGCCTCTGATACCACTCTAATGTAACACAAACTAGGCTTGCTCTCTACCCTATTCTTCTCTAGGGTCTCCTTAGGTCAATTCACTGATCTAGTAGGGTTCTATGCTCAACCCTACTCTCCTTAGGTATCTTCACACAAGATCCTAACCTTTCACCTAGTGTACACCAATTGCACTGATCAAGAATGCTCCATTCTACAACACAAACTAACTATGTCTTTCGTAGTCTCAATCTCCAAGAATTGCATAAATTCCTCTTAGGAATTAGCTCCATGGAAGGATAGGTAATCAAGACCTCCATTGGTTCCATTTGAACCCCTGCATCCACCATTCACAAACATACAACAATCGAGTGCTTCAAAGTGCACCTTTCACACCCCAAAGAGGGATACAAGCCATTTAGGCCTTTTTCTAGCCTTTTTGAAGATAACTTGAAATTTTCCCACACAAGCCTCCAAAATGGTTTAGGATTTAGACACCCTTTATTAAGTACCTTGAGATTTTCAAGATCTCCAATCCTCAAATTTTCCGTACAACCCTTCCTACAATCATGCCTAAAAATTATGGTTTTAGGCCTTATTGACAGTTTGAACAAAAGAGTGTTCTTTCAACACACCAAAAAACTCCTCCAACCTTATCCTTTTAATTGGAGGTCTTTCACACCTTACTCTATCCCTCCATGAGCTTTGGTTGAAGCCACCAATGCATTCAACCCTCCTTGCAACATTTTCAATGTTTCTCAGTCCCTAGCCATGCACAGCAGGCTCACCTAGGGCTTCATTGAAAAAATAGAAAAACTACTTTCTTGGGCCCCTCCTTCTGTAAAAATAATGTAAATGGAGTATCCTCACCCATGAAAGGAGCCTGTTTAGAATCTACAGTGGAAAGTTGAGTTAAGACTCCATTTGTTCAACCTGCCTGGTTCAAACCAGTGACAGGGCAAAACACAAAGAATTTAACTAAACCAATACAAACACTTCAACTTCACAAAAGAACTCCACATAGAATCTTAAAATAACCTACCCTACATTAATCAGTGGCTACAGATTGAAATCTAATCCATCTAACTACTACAATCAAGAAAACTCACTAAAATTACTTTGAAAATGCACACACAGAAAATATTGTATATTCAAAATGTTCACCAACCTTTCTTATAGGTCAAGGAAGGCCTCTTATACTTTTCCCCATCCCTAATCTAATGGTTTTAGATAGTTACAATAACCATTTGAGCGAAAATGCTCTTCTTGGATAATTGTTGTCATTGTTGTCAATGACAACATTGACAATTTTGACAACTTTCCACAATATTAGGAAATCCACTCTAAACTTTGTTCTAAGACCATGAACACATCATAATAGACTTAGGTAGACCATTCCTGCCTCTCTTAGGTCCTAAAAAACTCTCTTTCTAAATTTTACCCCTATGTGCTTGACTCATACCATTGCCACAAGATTGGCAATTAGGGTCCAATTTCGTACTTGTCTCCTAAAAGACTAAACAAACTTGAAAAAACCTTCTCTAAAGACATAACACACACCTTAGGACACCTCTAGTCCTATTTTTCAAATAGTGGTTTGGCTAGAACCACTACAATCCAAAATAACTCTAGAAGCCCTAGGTCACCAAAGAGTCTTACCTAGGTGCTCCTGCACCACTGCCATTATATATGTCTCTTTTGGATTAGTAGAAAATATAGCAACAATTCCAACTGCTAAAAAAATATCAGGTCTACTATGTACAACATATTTTAGCTTACCAATCATTGATCTGTACAGTGTTTGATTTACATCTTTTGTATCATCATTCTTTGTCAACTTCTGTCCAGTAGCCATGGGTGTACTCACTGATTTTGAATCTTCCATACCAAAAGTTTTCAATATCTCCTTGATATATTTTGATTGAGTAATAAAGATACCATTCTTCATTTTATGTATACAAAGAATTTTATCTCACCAAACATAGACATTTCAAATTTAGTTTTCATCTCTTTTGAAAATTCTTTACATATCATATCTTGTCCACTGAATATGATGTCGTCAACAAAAATTTCAGCCAACAAAATTCCTTTACCTTGCTCTATTTTCAAATACAGATTGTTGTTGTCATTTGTTCTTGCAAATCCAATCTTCATCAGATAATTGTGCACTATTTCATACCATGCTCTGGGTGCTTGTTTCAGTCCATATAATGCCTTGTGTAGTCTGCAAACCATGTTCCTCTTACTTGGGTCAACAAATCCATCAACTTGTTCAATATATACTTCCTCTTCTAATATCCCATTTAGAAATGTTGAGTTCACATCCATTTGATATACTTTAAATCCTTTATAGGTTGCATATGCAAGTAGAGTTCTCACACCCTCCAATCTTGCAACTAGGGTGAATGTCTCTCCATAGTCAATTCCTTCCTCTTGTACATAACCTTTGCATATCAGTCTTGCTTTATTCCTTGTCACCTCTCCATGTCCATTCAGCTTGTTTCTGAATACCCACTTTGTACCAATTACATTTTTGTTTTCAGGTCTCGGTACTAGTGTCCATGTCTTGTTCTTTTCAATTTGGTCTATCTCTTCATTCATGGCTTGAATCTAGTCTTCATTGTCCAAAGAATCTTTCACTATCTTAGGCTCAAAATCACATAGAAAACATGTGTCTTCTCTTAACTTGCCTCTTGTCATAACTGTAGAATCCTTTGCTCCTATGACTTGATCGGGTTTATGGTACCTTCTTATGTATCTTGCCAATATAGGCTCTTTCTCAGCTTCAGTTTGATCATTCAAGTTCAGTTCAAGGTGAAACTATGACTCAGCATCTCCATCAGATAGCTCGATAGTCACCTCCTGTTGCCTGGAAATTTTTGTTCTGTGTCTCAGCAGGTATAGACTATTTCTCAACAACTTCATTTACAGTTTTGTTATATTCCTCCTCTTCAGGATAGGTGAATGATCTATAACTTTCAGGCTCAATAATGCTTTCAGCTTCATTTCTTTCTGCATATTCATCAATTCTAACATTTTCACTTTCCACAATTTTTTAATTGTTAGAATTCAAACATTTGTATTCCTTACTCTTAGTAGAATATCCAATAAATTCTTGTCCTTTAGCATCAAGTTTACCTACCATAGCTCATAAGGTGTAGTATTTGTACCTTTCTTGACTTGTACTCTATTCAAAGTATAAATAGTTGTACTCACAGCTTCTCTCCAATATTTATGTACAACATTTTTCTCCATCATTAATGTTCTAGCACAATCCATGATAGATTGATTTCTTATTTTAGTTATACCATTTAGTGGTGGTGTCCTAGGTGTTGACATCTGTCTTTTTATCCCTCAGTCATTGTAGAACCTATTAAACTCATTAGAAATGAACTCACCTCCTCTGTCAGATCTCAGACATTTTAGACTCTTACCTATTTCCTTTTCAACTTTTGCCAAGTACCACTTAAATAACTGAAATGTATCAGATTTTTCTTTGAGAAACATAATAGTCATCATCCTAGAGTAGTCATCCACAAATAGAATAAAATATTTGTCTCCATAGTAACTTTTCTCACCAATAGGTCCACAAAGATCAGTATGAACCAATTCAAAAATATTTTTAGAAGTATCATTTTTGCTCTGAAAACTAGATTTAGTCATTTTGCCCAACTGACATTGCTTACACATTGAATTCTCAGGTTTCTTTAATTTAGGAAGCCCTCTAACCTTTTTCAATTTACTTATGCTTACCAATTTATCAAATTTAACATGACATTGCCTCTTATGCCATAACCAAACATCATTATATTATGCAAACAAGCATGTCTCTTCAGCTAAATCCAGATAGAACAAGTTACCTTTAGTTTTCTCACCACCTCCAACTAATTCTCCATTGGAATCATAGATCTTTTCTTTCCTGTGATGGAATTCAATTCTGTAACCAGAAGTGTTCAGCTATGAAACACTCAACAAATTATACTTAAGATCATTAACCCAGTATACATCATCACATCTAATCTTTTTAGTCAATTGAAATTATCCTTTCCCTTTAACTCTACAAGGTGTATCATTACCGAACTTAACATATCCACCTTTACATTGATCTAAGGTTTCAAATTTGTCCTTATCACTAGTCATGTGATGTGAACAACCATTTCCAATAATCCAACGATCACCTTTAGTCATATAAGAAATTTGTGTAGTTTTCTCATCATCATCAGAATCATCTTTCATTGCAACATACACAAGTTTTATATCATTTTCATCAGATTTATTAGATTCACTGTCAGAACCTTCTTCAGCTATATAACAAGATTTATTACCTTTGTCTTTGTAATCCTTGTAATTTTTTTAGTCTCAATCATCCTTTCTATCTTTGTTCTTGCTATCTCTTCTTTCATCTTTCTCATTCTTGTCACGACATCTAGCAGCAATATGACCAACTTTGTTACAAGAAAAACAAATAATAGGAAGTTTACCTTTAAATTTTCCTTTTCCTCTAGCTACTCTCCTTTCCATAAGTGCCTCAAGCTTGTCTAGATCATCATCTGAGGTGTCACTATCATTGTCCACACATTTCTTTCCTTTCCTTGATTTTTTGATGACCATCTGTGCCTTGAATGCAGATTCAACAGCTTGTGGAGTATAGTTGTCAAAATTTGACATCTCAAATGTAGTAGGTCTGCCTACCAGACTTTCTAGAGTCAAATTGTTATTAGGAGTACATCTCTATTCTTGAATTGCAGATACTCTAATAGCATAAATAGGAAGAAGTTTTCTCAGTACCTTGCTCATGATAGTGTCATCATCAATGGTTCCCTTAGCTCCTCTAATAGCATTTACAACTTCCTTTATCCTATCATAATATTGCACTATATTTTCTCCTTCTTGCATTTTTAAATCATAAAACTTACCTCTCAAGCTTTCAAATTTGGCTCTTAGTACATTTGTATCACCTCCATAAATGGTTGCAAGGGCATCACACATTTTCTTTGCACTTGTACAATCCTTGATGTCCTCAAATTCATTATAGTTCAGAGATGATGCAAGTTCCAGCATTGCTTGATTATGTTCATTATTTTCTCTTAATTGTGTCACATTCAGAACTCCAGTAGGGGATACATACTCTATTTCAATATGTCATTTAGCAGAATCACCAATACCAGCCAAGTGTAGTTTCATCAAACTTTGCCATGCAGGAAATTTTTCCTTGTTAATCTTTGGTCCATCCCTTTTATACATCTTGATCTTTATCTCCAAGTACCTTCAAACTTATTTAAGAGAACCATGCTCTTATACCAATTGTTAGGATGAATTTAGAATAACTGAGAGGGGGGGTGAATCAGCTATCCTTAGGTCCAGATGTGCCCATATAAAACTTTGAACCAACTTCAACAACTCAGATCTGCTTGGCAGCAATAAACAATAAAAGTGTACAGTTTATTGTACTAATTAAATAAGCTTGCAGAAACTTAATAGTGAAACACAATAATAACATTCACAGATTTAGACACCATGATTTAACGTGGAAACCCAATTTGTGAAAAACCACTAGTAACTTGCTACCAAAATTTCACTCTTCTAAAGTGATGCCATGTTAGGAGCCTACCCTGTTAAAGGTTACAAAACACATTGTCAAATGTGACTTGGTTAAGGGATTTAATCACCCTATCAAGAGTGGCCTTGTTAGAGGACTTAGAACATTCCAATCTAAATGTCACCTTATTCAAAGGATTTATACAATGACTATTAGGTCAACCTGGTTAAAGGATTTGAACTAATACAATGGTTAGAAAGTAATCAGCAGGTGTGATCTGATACATACAACTTACTTTGCAAATCCAGATCCAATTTCAGATCTAATGTTAATTCACTGAGTGGCCTCCATTTTCATCTCAAACTTTATATCTATTTGGAAATCCATCAAGCAATCACTTTGCTTCTTTGCTCATCCTTCTCTACTATTCCTTTACCAATCAGTCAATTAACCATGCAATACTTTGCATTCCACTTCTCCTTACTTGTATACAATAACAAAACCATAGTAGGTTATATTATACCTCTTCATCTAGGTGAGATAAATCTTTTTCCACTTAATCAAGATCGTAGATCTTAGGTTAGGTCAGATCCAATACATCTTTCCATCATTACATTTAATTTACTTCTCTAATACAATCATTAATTAAACATTGAATTCATGCGCTAATAATGGTTTCCCATTTATTAAATGAATGTGGACCAATCTTAATTAACAATTCATATCCCAATAAAATCAACTATGTCGGCCATAGATCTCAACTCTCATCAATTAACAAAATACTATTGCTCGGATTTCTCTGTCTCTCTCAGCATTTCATTGGTGCTCGACATCATCTTTTCTTTGCTTGGCATCACCTTTCGCTTTGCTTAGCATCAATTTTTCTTTGCTCAACATCGACCTTCCAGTGAACTATCATTGATAGATAAACAATGTATCACTTTTCCAAAGTTCCATATGATCAAGTACCCTGGTGTATACTCATAACACAACCATTTCCTAGGTCTTCTTGTTATCCCATTCTTTTCAAATCTTCATCAATCAATGGATAAGCTACTCAAACATACAACAATAGTCTCACCAATCAAGGTTTGACATTAATGAAAAAATAACAATTGTTTACATTTTAGCAATCTATCCAATAGGAGCTACCTCTTAGGACTTGTGCAGATGAGAGGTTGATACATCGAGAAGAATTCCTAAAGGATGAAAAATTCATAAAAACAAAGGAATTAAAAGAATTCCTCATCTGGAACAAGCAACAGCAGGTGGGAAAACAATTGCAATTGGAAGGTAGTGATCCAAACACCCAAGAGTCTCTACAAACACTACAGGACTATGATGCTAAATCTCAGAAAATCACACCAGAGAAAGCAAGGCAACTAGTTAAGTCTAGTGGGATGTTGTTAGTAGAAGGTTGGGATCTGTCCTCAGCTTTTATAATTGATTACTAAGAAAACAACCTGATGTCAAGTTTTCATCAGAAACAAAGGTTGGGGATATGATAAGAGGGTTTGGATATAACCCTAAATCCTAGGCACTTGCAATGTGGATCTTAGCTTCTAAAGATTAGAAGCCATCCCTTTTGAACATCTAGGAAAAGATGGAAGGTAACAAAATAATCTGGTCAGTCCAGAATACAGGGGACTTAGAAATCTCTCAAGTGCTAACTCACTTTGCCCAACTCAATGACACAAAAGTAGTCCAAATGTCAGAAAAGCTAAAGAAAATCACTAGTGATACTAGTGATATTGTTAAGGATAGGGAATTAGGATTTATAAAGATTAAGGAACAAGAGAAGATCATAGATGAGCTTACTCAACAAATATTGGATATGCCAAAGGCTTCCCCTATTGAGTCAAAAGAGGTATTGGATATTGAGATCCAAATAGAAGAAATAGGAGAGATAGCTGCTGAAACACAGTTAGACGTCAAAGAGCATAATAGTGTTATTTTGGGAGCATTGACGTCAATTTTGTAGCATAGAATAGACACAATCAAGGAAAACATTGATGTGGTGTATGGATCCTTTTGGTTGTATTTCCTATTTTGGTGTTTACCCTGAATTTTTTTTTTGAAGTACCTATCTTTCCTATGCTTAGAGGGTCAAAAAATCATGCGCCAAATTACTTGTTTGCCTCTGAAAGTATTGTTTTTTCTCAAAACCAATTTGAAAAGGCTAGAAACCCTAAACCCTAGTCATTTCTAGTCAAAAAATGCAAGGAATCCCTAATTTCTTCAAACGGGTTCTATTTTGAAGTTAATTTTTGGCACTTAAGTCTTAAAAAATTGCATGTGCTTAAAAGGGTAGTCACTAAGTCTCATAAAAGAAATGGAATATTCTAAAATTTATGAGACTTAGTAAAATGCTTTGTCACGCTATCTCTTAATGAAAAAGAATATGCTTTAGAGATTTTGAGACTTATCAATGACTGTCCATTGACTAGATAGATCTAAAGATGGTCGGGTAATCTCTTAATATGATCAGAGTTAGTGATTGTATCTTGCAACTTTGAGTTTACTAAGTCGCGTTGTCTCCAAATATAACCTATGGTTATGAATTGAGCCCAAGTGTTAAATTTTTTCTTTTGTCACCAAGTCTCTTGATTTGATATGAGTTAAGTGAAAGAACCAGAGATTATGTGACAATCGTTCATCTCATTTTAAATCCAACAATGGATGGAAAGTCTCCTGATCAAAGCCACAGTTTAAATTTTATCCAGCGACATGGAGATACAACAGTTGCTAGGTCTCTGGATAAACTCAGGTTGATAGTCAATTTCAAAATAGTGTTGTCACTAGGTCTCAAAATTAAAGATGAGTTAAGGGAAGGATTGAGATACTTGGAGACAGCCATCTGATCAGAGAGAGATCTAATGGATAGCGTGAAGTCACTTATAATATTTGAAAAGTTAGAAATCATTCAGTGATCATGAGACAAGAAATAGTATTGAGACACGTAATTAAATATGATAAAGATGAAGGGTATAGTCAAATATTCTCTCATTAAATTTTGTTTAAATTTAAAACATTTGGCAATTATGAGATAAAAGGTGTTGTCACCAGGTCCCGTAATGTTTTAGGGTTTACATAAAAGTTTATGAGAATTAACAGGAACCATCAGATATTGCCAAGATAGATCCAATGGTTGTTGGAGAGTCTCCAAATAATATAGCCAAGGAATTTTCTTCTAGCGACTAAGAGACTTAGGGGAATAGAGGCTAATATTATTCAGTAGTCGCTAGGTCTCAAGATATTATAAAGATCGATATAAATATTACGAGACTTAATACCAACTGTTAGATACAATGGAAAGGATGATCAATGGTAGTCATGTCATCTCTAGATGAAAATTGCACAAATTAAATGATTAAGAGATTAAGAGACTAAGTACTTAGCTGCGGGGTCTCAGAATATAACATGAGTTAAGGTTTTAGTCTAGTGACATAGAGAAGCAGTGGTCGCTAAGTCTCTAGATGTGACTCAAGGTAAAAGATGAGTTGAGAAAAAGCTTAGTCACAATGTCTCCACAAAAGGAAAGGTTAAGTTAAAAGATCAGGCAACTTGGAGATAACTGTTGATCAAGAGTTTAATCCTACGGCAGTTGCTAAGTCTATTGAGGGAACTACAATTATCAAAAACATCAGGCGACAAGGAGATTACTCAGTTACTGGGTCGCTAGAAATTAACTAGAGTTAAATACAGACTTTTTAGCGGTGCCATCATGGACAATTGCTAACCAATCAGATTGCGTAGACTTTGACAGATGGGAAAGTAGTTGTAATATAAGTTAAATGCAGCCAATCAAAACATATTTTGATCTCTTTTGAATTTTGTAAGGTTTTATTTTCCAAAACACTCATTAGAAATTGATTGCCTGACAGTTTGAATACCATGGCTAAAACTAGAAATTGATGTCACAGTGCATGGAACTAATGATAGAAATGACTGAATTGTAAGTTTACCAGCTCGAAGAGACACCAAAATTGAATTCTCAATTATAAGTATACTTGGCTATTGTCATTTCATCTTTACCAAGCTTCCAATTTCTCAGAGCAAAGAGTTCATAGAGATTTTAGTGTTTTCTGAGAAAGGTTGAAATTTCCAGTAGTAAATGATTCAGAGAGGTGTTTTCATGTTTCAAAGTTCAACAAAGATTGTAATTGACAGTCTTCTAAGAGTTCTCAATTGCATATTTCAGAAGGTTTTGCAGTTGGTGGTAAGGGTTTCCAGTGATTAGTTTTGTTTCAATATCAATAAAAGAAGGTTGATAGAAACAGACAGCCAAGATTAGCAGAGCAGTCAATGTAGCTTCTACCAGTGGGAGGAGTGAAGAAATAGATGATGAAGCAAAGGGAAAGAGAAATATTTTAGATGAATTTCTACAATTGCTATTGGGATCAACATAGAACAAGAATTTAAAAGACAAAATGTTGGTTGATGACCTAGCATATATCTGAGATGCTAAAACTCTAGGTTACTCCCTCTTTAACTATTTTTATAATAATTTTGATGAAGTTGTGCCTGTTTCAAACCCTTGGATATGTGGGCTAGCTAGGTTAATTGTACCTGATGTATATGTAGATGTTGACCTTGTACTGGCCTTAGAAAACAATTATGATGAGCTTTCTAAAACAATCAAGAAAAGTGATGGTACTGTATTGTTAGCTTTAAATAGGAATTCATTTATGAAAGCTTTCAATCTTTACTACCCAATGGCAATAGAAATAGATTTAAAGAAACAAGAGGCTAGATATGAGAAGCAGGCTGGGGTAGTTAAAGGCCTAGTAAAAAGACACATTCTTAGGCAGACCAAGAACTATATTTCCCCCATGCCCGAACTTGCTCCCTATGCCTATAAGGATCTAAACCATTATATCAAATATATTGCATTTGCACTCTACAAAGTACTGGGAAGGGATGGAGGTTCAAAGAGAATTACTGCAGATGTTCTAATGATAACCCTAGATCTGTAGGATATTCATATTAGCACAACCTATGATTATATCCAATATATAATAAATAAGGTGCATGAGGGGTTTATGGCTATAAAGAAAAAGGAGAAGTAGCCTAAGTTCTTACAATACTCCATTTTAACGCATTTGATAATGTATTACAATTACCCTATTATGAATTTGGAGAATTTAAGGCCACAAAGAATGCACCAGGGTTAGCCCAACTGTATCTAGCTTTGGATAAAAGTTTGGAATTACAGTGCTAGGGACTGTAATTTTTGTGCATTTGAGAATTGGATAGTTTATCCACTATTGCAATGCTTGGGGGTAAACAAGACCAGATTGTCAGAAAAATTAATCCAATTACTAAGGCCTTATGATTACGTAGACAAGTGGATTGGAGATCACAACTGGGGTGACTTTTTCTTGGAACAAAATTTTACTATGATCATAGTGTATGGATGTACACATCCACCACATGTACTCCCATTCCATGTCCCTGCTATAATTGCAACTATGGAGTTTATTTGGCAACTTATGTTGACAGATAAGGAGCATCTTGCTCCTCATAGGACAGGAATATTCACTCCAAGGAAGTTCAAGTTTTATCAGTTTACTATTGGAAAAAGGGCCATATATCTAGTAGAAAGCTGGCTAAGCCATTACAAGATGGGTGCAGCATTGTATAGATATGCTGATATAGAGGCATTTATTGCAAGTGCCAAGAAACTCTTAACCCCCACTATTCCTTACACTTATGAAAATGAGGAATGCATAGAAGAATATTCTATAAGGAATATCCTTGAGGATGAGGAGGTGATCTAAAGAGAACACAAAATCAAGGAACTAATAGACCTAGAAAGACAGGTAAAAAGAAAAGGATTATCATTTGGTGGTTTCTTTCCTGATGTACCATATTTGAAAAGGATAGATGAAATGATTAAATCTCATACTTTCCTATGCAACCAATTGGAGGAAGCACTTGTAGTCCCTGAGAAAGGTCAGTCAGAGCACTCTGAGTTAGATTATGATGATGACAGTGATGAGGGTTGTCCTTCACCCACTACCTATCTAGATTATCAAACAGCTACAGGAGAGTAGGCAGTTGAAGGAGAAAATATTATTGACCTGACAGAGGTCTCGGAAGCAAAGGTTACTAATGAACCTCCACTCAAAAGGAAAAAGGTTGAAATTGGAGAACCTTCCCTAGCATTAGTCTGTGTAAGAAGAAAGAGAAAATGGCATAAAATTAGTGCCCTTATTCCTAGCATTAGGCCATATGACCATTTATTGAAAAAGGAGATCAGAAAGGGAAAAAAATTATAACAAGATGAAGAAGGAAATGTTGAATTGCCTCTTTAGGCATGTATTGATGAGAGGATCATTCATCAGCAACAATTCCTCAATGGTGATAATTTCATAAATACTAAGGAATTGAAGGATTTCCTTAGGTGGCATAAATAGTAGGAAGTTAAGAATTAGCTTTAGAGGAGAGCCAGTAAAAGCAAAAGCCTTATTGGATATACAAAATTATGATCCTGAAACAAAGGATATTTCTCTAGAAGAAGCAATAAAAATGGTTAAAGCTAGTGGAATGCTACTTGTTGAGGGCTCGGATTTACCCTCGGCATTCATTATTGACCAAATAAGGAAGCAGCCAGATCTAAAATTGTCATCAGAAGTCTAGGTGGGTGAATTAATATAGGGATTTGGTTATGATCCAAAGTCTTAAGCTATTGCTATGTGGAGCCTACCTCCTAAGGATCAGAAGCCAGTTTTGATAAATATTCAAGAAAGCATGGTTGGTAATCAGATGGTGTGGTCTGTGAATAACACAAATGACATGGAAATATAACAAGTGTTATCACATTTTGCTCCACTAAATGTGGCAAAATAAGAGAAGATATCTCAGAGATATAGTACTTTGATAGAAGAGACCAGTGCTCTTGCAAAGGATTGGGAGTTGTGTCAGATCAAGATTTGTGCTTTGTAGAAGACAATTAGAGAGTTGACTCATCAACTAATGGAGAAACCTGAGGTCATTCCTGCACCACCAAAGGATATTTCTCATGAAGAGGTTCAAAAAAAATTGACAGGGGATAACATTGAGACAAAGAAACATATCACAAAGCACAAAGCACATTGAAACAGTCTTAGGGGCATTGATGAGCATCTTCAAGCATAGGATTGATATTTTGAAGGATAAGACTGATTTTATTTTTTGTGCATATAATAAACTTCCTACTTTACATACTAAGGTAATTAATTATATTGCTATTTTAAACCCTTATTTTGGGACATGGTCTAGTAGGACACAATTATTTGAGAGGTTACCCTCTTTACAACCACATAGAAGTGATTTGCCTGAGATAGTTACTGAGATTGGAGATGAGATAGAAAAGATAAATGTAACTTTTCCTTTCTTCAAAGGCAAGTTAAATCAAATTGAGTCCAAAATGAATCTCCTTGGATCAGATTTCTATAGATTTATTCCTCCAATCAATGGAGATGACAATCATATCAAATCTTTGGAGATATGGAGAGTAGAGTTTGATAGCAAGTTGCCTAAAAAAGAGGCATTCATTAGTGACAATGAAGAATTGGATATGCAATGCTACAATAAGATATTGGATGAAGCCATTAATGCTGATACTGACATAAATAAATTTATAATAGATGTCAAAAGTATAACCTATGCTCGGTGGAACAGGCAGAAAGCACAACTTGAGAGTAACCAAAATTTCAAATGGCCTATTGAAGATGATGTAGCAGCATGGGACACACTGAAAAAACCAAAAAAGAATAAATTTTATGCAGAGGACATTGACCTCATTGATCAAGAGTAGAAGGACACCTAGCACCTGCTCTCCGAGCACAGGGAAGTTAGAAATCCTAAAAGACTAGTGTAGGTTAGCTTGAAATGGTGGTCACTAGATCTCAAAACAAATCAGATGCTATCTTGAACAACTACAGACAAAGGTGTTAGAGCTCACAAGAGGACAGAGTGCAAATCTGATTTCATTCTACAAATTTGTCCATCCACCGCTTGGGGATTTCTTCTATTTTGTCTTTACTATGTTTTTAGGGTTAGGTCTCCAAATCATCCGAAGCTTGTTGCATCCTTGTCTTAAGGATTCCAAGATGATTAGAGACTATATATATATATATATATATATATATATATATATATATATAATTGTAACCTTTTTGAAAAGAGACAGATAGTTGGAAACTTTAAGANTATATATATATATATATATATATATATATATATATATATATATAATTGTAACCTTTTTGAAAAGAGACAGATAGTTGGAAACTTTAAGAGAATTACAAGGCAGACTAAAATTGTGTCTGAACCTTTGTACTATTAAATATCTTGCAATCTCTTTTCTGCATTTCAATTGTCTCTTTACATTTTTATTATTGTTCTTGTGTGTTTATCTGTAAGGCATTTAAGCACAATGGTCATAAGGTGATTGTGTAGTTACTTGTAAGTTCCTTCAAGGAAGGATTAAATTGTTTCAAGTAACCCAGGGAACATAGCATTATTTTAAGGATTGGATGATAAGGTTATAGGGACAGGATAGTTTATAAGGTATTATATCTTTGTTGTAAGTGTTTTATTGATTACCTTATTGTGGATTTATACAAGATATTGACTCATAGCCCAAGGATTAGGAACTGGTTTTGTGCTTGCTAAGTAATTAATTCACAATCCAATATTTTCAAATTACTTAATCATATACACTGCAAAATAGATAATTCCATTCAATTGATTGTATTCTCAGGGTACAGTTCAGTTTGTTGATTCCTTCAAGAGAGGATCATTAGGTTGCCCCTCCTAAAATCAAAAGGAAGAAGGATGAAAGTCCTTATCTCATTGGTTTATGTTATCAAGACCATAGCCTAGCTTATAGTACTTTGTTTTAAAATAATCATTGCAATATCCAAGGTATCTTATAAGTTGTTATAGTGAGGTCAGAAATAACAAACCAGTGAATGAACTAGTCCACTAAAAACATTGACTGAAGAATCAGTAATCTATCGTAGGTAATACCTGTCTAAGTTTGTGGAGCTCAAAAAGGAGTTGATAATAGGTATCTCCAGTGTTATCAAAAACCTCATCAATTAGCATTTTTGTTGCATAAAAAGGAGTTTGCATTCAAGTATATAAGTAAATTGTCATTTTAAGGTTGTGCTACAAGAAAAAGAGCTAACAAATTGGTGACTCTGTTGGGGCCTAAGATTGTAAAGTGTTGATAAGAGTATTCAGAATCTCTGAGGGTTTCAAAGATAGTATATTTATAATTATAGTTGCCAAGGTCATTTTGATAATTATTCATTCATCCCAAACAACTGTTGGGTGGCGGCTCTAAATTTAAATCTCTGAGATCAGTACAAGTTAAGTTAACATCTTTCAAAATGAATACTAGGTAAAAAACCAAGGGGAATCCTGAAATTGCATTAGATGGTGGAATCCTATCAACTTCAAGAATGGAGATGTCTTGGAGGAAGAAAATAAACCAAGTCAATATAGATCAAGTTTCTCCAAGAAGCCAAGATAGCACTACTAGGAGACAAGAAGGTAGTAATCAGTTTAATTACGAAGACAATAATTCAAATATGAAGAAGCTCTAGAGAAAGGATTAGAAACATTTGTAGCTACTTCCACTTCTAGTGAACAAGAAGGAATAGATGCTATAAGTTTAGATTCTGAGGTTCCTTTTCATAAGCTTGTTGAGAGGAAAGACTCATCATGAAACATCTTTCCCTTATTCGGAAGATGAAGACGGAAAAAGAACTTAGAAAGAAAAAAACATGAGCATAAAGATGTCGACAGCAGTAGAAGAAGATCCTCAAGACATCAAACTACAAGAAATATTGAGAGATCTTGTACAGACCAAGAAATACCAAACACTCACAAAGCTTCTAGTTTACAAAATGTTAAGGACAAAGGTAAACATAAGATTATTGAAAGCAAAATTGAAGAGCCTAAAGTTCACCTAATAGAGAAAATGTCCAAATTGGATATTGATCTTGAAAGACTAAGAATATAAAAGGAAACCATGGCAAAGATGCTAGAAAAAGCTCAAATGGAAGCTGCAACAATAGAAATGAAAAAGAAAATAGATTTTTTATAGTCTTCCAAATAATATATACAAATGGAAAGTTTTTAAGGATGACCAAGACATTTTGAGATTCATTCAGTGTTTGGACCATTATGAGAATCAGTACATAGATTGCAATACCTTACTGGAGAACAATAATGGTAAAGATTATGTCTTAGGAAATGAGGTTGTCCAATTGAGTTCCAATCAGATTTCTAAGGGTCTGGTTGAACTTGAAGAATTTTTTAGTAGTCAAAATGATCACTCAGCAAACATAATTAATGCTAAGGTTGAGGACTTGGAGGAAATTTGATGCAGGAGCATCCTGGGTGTAAGGGCAATCTTGCATCACCCAAAAATATGTGTTTTTTCTATTCAATAAGGGCTATTTTGTACAAATTTGCTATATTTGGAAACTTAATATTTTTAGTAAGTTGGTCATTTGAACTCAAAATGTTCTAATTTTTCAGGTGAAGGTTCATCTTAGTCATATAAGAATGCCAGTAAAATTTCATTGCCAGATCATCTGTATTGGCGAAGTTATTAAGGATTTACTGTTGAGATTTTAGGGTGCTAAATATTTGAGCTCAATTTTCAGGACCTTAGAGGCTCCGGATCGAGATCGAACCCCTAGTTGACTAGCCCTTCGTGAGTCAAGCACTATAGATCACAATCTCCCATTTCTGAAAAGTGGTCATAATAGCCAAACGGAGCTACGGTTCAAAAGTTATGGCTTCCGAAAGTTGGGCTACCTAATCTCATATTTTGTAAATATTCAAAGCCGACCCTTTTTGTAATA
>MU226640.1:629035-652070 GCA_018584345.1 Thuja plicata | reverse complement strand
TTCAATAAGGGCTATTTTGTACAAAGTTGCTATATTTGGAAACTTACTATTTTTAGTAAGTTGGTCATTTGAACTCAAAATGTTCTAATTTTTCAGGTGAAGGTTCATCTTAGTCATATAAGAATGCTTGTTAAATTTCATTGCCAGATCATCTGTATTGGCAAAGTTATTAAGGATTTACTGTTGAGATTTTAGGGTGATAAATCTTTGAGCTCAATTTTTAGGACCATAGAGGCTCCGGATTGAGGTCGAACCCCCGGCTGACTGGAGCTTTGCAAGTCATGCACTATAGATCGCGATTTCCTATTTCTGAAAAGTGGTCATAATAGCCAAACGGAGCTACGGTTCAAAAGTTATGGCTTCCGGAAGTTGGGCTACCTAATCTCATATTTTGTAAATATTCAAAGCCGACCCTTTTTGTAATAAAAGTGAAATAATTAAATGTTAAGGGTAGTCGGCCTTAATGGCTAGATTTCTGGAACCTTCTCGGGTGGTGGAAATTGCCTATATAAAGAAGGCTCGTAGTGTTGTCTAGGGCAGTTCTGGGGGTGGATCTGAGCAATAATTCGAGGCTTTGTCCTACAGAATATTGTAAGAGGAATGCCCATGTGGCTTGCATATTGTAATTCTGAAAGTTTGTAATTCCACATTTGTGGAGATAATAAGAAGCCCATTTTCTGTTCTTGTAAATTGTTGTTGTTTCTCTATTTCTATTATGTGTTTGTGGCATTAAGGGGAGCACCCTTCAGTAAACATAATCAATGCTAAGGTTGAGGACTTGGAGGAAATTAACTTAGGATCATAAACCAGTCCTCAAGTTGTTTACATTGGAAAAGGTTTAGATTCCCATATAACGACAAATTTGATTAAATTATTGAGAAAATATAAGCATGTTTTTGCATGGTCATATGAGGATCTAAAGCTTATAGGGATGACCTTTTCCAACATGAGAACCCACTAAAGTCAGAGGTGAAACCATTTAGGAAAAAATAGAGGCCTATTAATCCTTTGTTGGCTCCTAAGATGCAGCAAGAATTGATGAAGTTAAAGGATTCTAGGATTATCCATCATGTCAGACACTCAACATGGGTTTCAAATTTGGTTCTCATAAGAAAAGAGAATGGTGACATTAAATTATGTGTGGATTTCAGAAATTTAAATATTGCCTCACTAAAAGATAACTATTCTTTACCCAACATGGAGGCAATGTTACATAGAGTGACTGGTTGTGAGCTGTTGTCAATGATGGATGGTTTCTCAGGCTAAAACCAAGTTTTAGTGAAGGAATCATAGCAATACAAGACTGCATTTACCACTCCTTGGGGAACTTATGTCTATATCAAAATGTCATTTGGATTGATAAATGCAAGAGAAACTTTTCAAAGGGCCATGGATGTTGCTTTTAAAGAATTTATTAACTTATTCATGGTCATTTATCAAGATGATCTAACTACATACTCTAAAAAAGTTGAAGATCATTGTGAACACTTGGATAAAATTTTCAATAAAGCTTTAGAATATGGTGTTTCATTAAATCCTAAGAAATCTCACTTTGTAGTACACAAAGGAAAGTTGCTGGGACACATAGTGTCTAAAGATGGAGTGAGAAAAGACCCAGAAAGAATAGAAGCAATCCAAAAGGTCATTGCTCCAAAAAACTTAAAAGGAGTTTAATCTTTCTTAGGAAAGATTAATTTTGTTAGAAGGTTTATAGAAAACTTTGCAGAAATTGTCAAACCTATCATAAAGTTGCTAAAAAAGATGCAAAATTTGATTGGAATGAAGAAGCTCAAATAGCTTTTGAGAGAATAAAGAAGGCAGTGCAAGAGGCTCCTATTCTAAAATCACCTTATTATAGTAAACCCTTTTCTCTGGTTTTATTTGCATCTTATCACACAATTGTTGTTGTTTTACTACAAAAAGATGAAGAAGGATTTGAACATCCAATAGCCTTTTATAGTAAATATCTCCAAGCTGCAGAGCTGAACTATGAGATGATGGAGAAGCAAGCATATGCTTTAGTGAAAGGAGTAAATTATTTTAGACCATATTTGGTCTATGCTAAGGTGCAAGCATACGTCCCTCACTCAGCAGTAAAGGATATTATTACTCAGTCAGAAGTGACTGGTAAGAGGTGTAAGTGGATCAATATAATTCAGGAATTTAATCTTGAAATCCACATTACAAAGTTAATAAGAGGTCAAGGTTTGGCCAAACTCATGATAGAGGATAACTTTCAATTAGTACAAGTGAATGATATAAAGACACAGGATCAGACAGTGACAAGTATAGAAAGACAACCATTTTATGTTGATATTGTGTACTTTTTAAAGAATGCCAAGTGTCCTGACACCATGAATGACAATCAAAAGAGAAGTCTCGGATTGAAAGCTCAAAAATACACCTTAGTCAAAGGAGATTTGTACTAGAAAGACAGAAATGGTGTATTATTGTTATGTTTGGATCAGAGCCAATCTAAGAAAGTTTTAAGTGAGATGCATGCAGGGGAGTGTGGAGGTCACTTTTCTGCCAAGACCACTACTCACAAAATTTTAAGGGTTGGATACTATTGGCCTTTTTTATTTAAAGATACATATGCATATGTCATAAAATGTGAACCTTGTCAGAGGTTCTCAAATAAACTCAAATTTTTAGGATCCCTATTATTAAACCCAGTAAGTGTTGAAGCCCCTTTTTCTATGTGGGGAATTGATTTTATTGGTGTGTTTGCAGAAAAATCCAGTGGAGGACACAGTTGGATACTGGTAGCCACTGATTATTTTAAAAAGTGGATTGAGGCCATTCCTACAAAAAAGGTAACAAGTAAGGTAGTCATTAAATTTTTAATGGAGAATGTTCTGACCAGATTTGGTGTACCTTCAAAGTTAATAATGGATAATGTCATGTGCTTTATATCAAAAGAAATAATAGATTTCTGTGAGAAATATGGGATCATGATGTCATATTCATTTGCATATCACCCACAGGAAAATGGACAGGCTGAATCCAGTAATAAAAGTATATTGAATATATTGAAAAAGACTCTTGAAAAGAATAAGAGAGCATGGCATACCAAACTAAGATTAGCACTCTAGGCTGATCAAATAACAGTTAAGAAGGCCACTGGTAAGTCACCATTTGAATTGGTATATGGTCTACAATAAAAATGCCTATAACCAATCTATTACCAGTATATCAATTCATGCAAGAAGAGTAGTTAGATGTTTCTGACAGCATGCAGAATAGAATGATTCAATTGGCAGAGTTGATGAAACAAGAAGAGATAGCCAAAAGGAAAACATTAAATTACAATAGAAGATGAAATATATGTTTGACAAAAGGGATACTAATAGAAAATTCCAACCAGATGACCTAGTTCTTCAATGGAATGTGAGATTAGAAGATAAAGGAAAGCATAAAAAATTTGAGTCCTTATGGCTTGGGCCATTTGTTATTTCACAAATCTTTGGAAAAGATTCCTATTTACTGAAGAACATGGATGGAGAAGATTTTGAGTTGCCTACGCATGGGAAATTTATGAAACCCTTCTTCAAATGAAAAAACAAAGTTTTATGCACAAGTGAGTATGTATTATATTGTGTATATTTCCTTTTCAATTGTGTGTTTCCCTTAAGCAGTAGTTTAGTCAGTGTCAATAAGAGGTCTGCAACTAGAGATTTTGAGATTCTTTGCCATAAACTAGTGTTTAGCCATCCTCAGATAGAGCCACTGTTGGTTGTATTTCCTATTTTGGTGTTTACCCTAAAAAAAAATTTGAAGTAGCTATCTTTCCTATGCTTAAAGGGTCAAAAAATCATGCGCCAAATTACTTGTTTGCCTCTGAAAGTGTTTTTTTTACTCAAAACCAATTTGAAAAGGCTAGAAACCCTAAACCCTAGTCATTTCTAGTCAAAACATGCAAGGAAGCCCTAGTTTCTTCAAACAGGTTCTATTTTGAAGTTTCTTTTTGGCACTTAAGTATTTAAAAAATTGCATGCGCTTAAAAGGGTAGTCGTTGAGTCTCATGAAAGAAAGGGAATATTCTAAAAGTTTACGAGACTTAGTAAAATGCTTGTTGCGCTATCTCTTAATGGAAAAGAATATGCTTCAAATATTTTGAGACTTAGAAATGACAGTCCATTGACAAGATAGATCTAACGGTGGTCGGGTAATCTCTTAGTATGATTAGAGTTAGTGATTGTATCTTGTGACTTTGAGTTTACATAGTCACGTTGTCTCCAAATATAAGCTATGGTTATGAGTTGAGCCCAAGTTTTAAAGTTTCTCTTTTGTCGCTAAGTCTCTTGATTTGATATGAGTTAAGTGAAAGAACCAAAGATTATGCAACAACTGTTCATCTCATTTTAAATTCAACGGTGGATGAAAAGTCTCCTGATCAAAGCCACAGTTTAAAATTTATCCAGTGACATGGAGATACAACAGTCGCTAGGTCTCTGGATAAACTTACGTTGACAGTTAGTTTGAAAATAGTGTGTTATGCCCTATATACCCATCCCTACATTTTGTGGGCAAAATGTTGGGTCCCCCTTTTTTCTCTTTTGCTCTTTCCTTTGTTTTCTTTTGTTTCCTTTGTTTTCCCTCTAGGCTTTGCTTCCATGAGGGTGGTCTATTTTTTTTCTTTCTTGTGTCTCTGAGACCCAGTCCCAAAGTTTGTTTGTACTTTTGAGTCGGATGGATTCCAGACTCTGGGATTCTCTACCATCGTATCTTCTTTTCTGAGAAGGTGGGGTTGCATGGAATCCCCAGGCCCAGAATCTGAGGGTTTTTCTTATGCTAGAGTTTGCAAAAGGGATGCAACTCTTTTACCCTATGGGTATAAATTGGACTTACCTATCATTTTCACATTTACCGAGATCAAATACTTAGAGCAATTTACCAGAGCAATTAAGGCAAATTTGAAGAGCATAACTACATATTGTTCTGGTGATTAGCAGTGATTAGCAATGTTAAATAGGTGATTTGTGGAGTTCACTCATGGTGGTTTGAAGGTTACTTTGTTGCAGGGTGCTCCCTGTGCTCATCTTCCCTACATTCTATGCATTCTAGGTAGGCTCTTGACTCTTTCTTTCTGGTTTCTTGTTTCTTGTTTCTTGTGGCTCGCGCTGGTTTTGTTTTGTTTTTGCTTTATTTTGATTTTGTTCTCATTTCTGGTTTTGCTTTTCCATCACCTCCCATTGGTGGGATGGCTCTACTAGAGGGTTGTCTTCCCTTTGTGTAGCTATAGTCTAGTGTAGATGGTTGTGAAATTTGTATATATGCTTTGTAAAATTTTGTACATTGTTATTGTTTAGTGTATATTCTGTATATTGTCGTAGAGTAGCTTTTAGGTGTCTATAAATTTTGTATGTTATGTAAATACTGTATGTATATTGTATAAATTTCATCATTATTTTGTGAGTTGCACTTTGTCCCTCGCAACATTTTGATCTTGTATGTTAGGTGTATATCTTGTGTATATCCTCCAACCCTGTCGGGCTCGTTAGAGAGGAACTCGCCATGGCTCAAACTCAGCACCTCACTAGTTCAAGCCATGGTAGCTTTCTCTCTCCTCTACCGTGTCATCTTAATGGTGGGATTGATTTCCCATGAGTCGACATTCAAATCCTATCCCATCTGGCATTCATTTTATCTGTATCAGCCCACTTGTCACCACTAATGCCATTAATGCCATTACACCACTTGTCATGTGATCATGTGATGACCCACGTCAGCCAAGTATGGCTCTCTTTTGGTCACATTGACAATGGAAAGTCTTTTAGGACTTTGAGTGCCGACAGGCCCCTGGGTTCTTATCCTATTTTTATCACCTAAACCAATGCCCTAGAGCTGTGAGTGTGTATTAGAAATCTGATCCATGAACTTAAATATTCTGGGATTTTTGTCGATATGTGCTAATGTTTTTGGATAGGCACAAGATGGTGATGAATTCCTTGGATTTTGTAAGATTATTATTTCTATTATATCATGTATTAATGGTTCTCTAATCTTTTAGGTTGCAGATAGCTTGATCAAAATGTCTGAAGTAATCACTCCTCCTGATAGTCCGGAGCTACCTACTACCTCCACTCAGGTGGCCACAAAAACCAAGGCCAAAAAGATGTTGGCCAAGCTGCCACTGACCTCCAAGTTCGCAAAGGAGGGTGGTCTCATGGGGTCCAAGGTGGACTCCAAAGTATAGGAAATAATAGACAAAGAGCCCAGACTTTGGGCTGAAATGTAGGGCTTAGTTCAAGCCATATACAAACTGAAGACAAACGGAGACAGTATGGTCATTCACTTGGCCACCTCTGGAATTATCAAGGAAGAAAATTTTCCTTGCTTGGTATAGTCACCAAAGCTAATCCTCCAATTATAAATTCTCTACAATCCCCCTACTTAGACCATTTTTCTCACCGATCCCCGACCACTACATTATCCAGCAACTATCATCAATCTAGATGCAGTAACCTTCGCTTAAGGGTAGGGGATCCCTCAATTCAAAGGATCCATCATTCTCACCCAGTCCAAATTGTTGGAGGAGTTCAAAGGAGCTTCCCTCCTTTCCTGGAAACATCTCAACACCCAGTGGTTGAAGTCCCCGAAAAGGGACCATAAAAAGATGAAGCTGAAATTCCCCGCGGGGATTTTAAAGAGCCCATTCAGGAAGGCATTATATTCTTATGTAGGATCTTTGAAGAATGTCATACTTGAGATTTCTTAATGTGGATGTACTACTTTCTCTACTACACCACCACCTGCAACTAGACCTTCAATTGGGAAGATATCATTTCCAACCATGTGGACACGCAGTTAAAGGGCGTCTTCCAGACTTCAAAGTTCCACATGACATCATACATACTATGGGCACTCGCCCAACATAGACTGGATTTTCTAGGCTTAGGAATAGTGGGCAATCTTTGGAATGACCTGGGATATCTCACACTATGGGATCATTATCCCCAAATCCAATGGGAACTTAGTTTCCCAAATTTTTGCAGGGTAAATGATGCTTTCATTTACCAAAATATTTTGACACTAACCCGGGATTCTGAATACCGGTTATCACAAGAGGTGATGAACCTGGTGAGCACTTACAGAAATTATTTTAGTTAATTTTAGAATCACACATATATTTGGGTGACTGACTTCTCTGGGAAACCCTATCTTCTCCCTTAGTATTGCAGGGATAGAGTCATTCTTATAGAGTTCTGCCGGCAAATCTTGGAGCTACACACCTTCTTCACATTAAAGAAGGTTACCACCGTCCCATTCCTGGTCTATTATGGGAATAATTCATGTAGTCTCACCACAGTAAGGGAATCATATCATGAATTGAAGAGTCTAGGACTGGTGTAATTCCACCACACCAGAAAGAATTTTGACACAATAGGCGAGATAGCTTTGGCACTCCCTCGGGTATCCCTGCCACACAAGGCAGATGTTGAATATTTTTGGGTAGATTGTCGGGATAGTTTTGATCTTTGGGCCTGCCAACATTCATGGATGACCAAGGGCCTGATGAAGGTTCTTGACCTTCGAGGATTCCTAAAGATTTTTTTAGATGACGGGCCCCTGGAGGACCCATTATATAAAGAATAAGGATTAGACACACAAGATCTCCCTCTAGTGGATTGGGGCACCCCAAAAGACCTAAAAATTGAAGGGGTATGCCACCCCATTATAGAAAATAGCTACAAGTATTTTGAGTGTGTTTGTCTGAGGAGCGCCCAAAAAGGACCAATTGTCTGGAAGCTCGCTTTGACTTCTGCAGCCACAGGCCCAACCATGAGAAAGGGGAAAGAAAAAGAAGGTACTCCAGCCTAGGTGCCTCCCAAAGGTACACTCCCCATGATGGTAGAAATATAGGATAAAATGGACAAGCCAAAGAATAAGTGTGCAACTTTCCTCCAACCTCCTCATAGCACCAATGACATCTACTCACCTGACAGGATCCCTGTCTTTGGCTGCAATGATGAGCAGATAGACTTTTGTTGAGGCAGAGTCTACAAGTACTCTAGATATCAAGGTCCCACTATAGAGGAAGAAAAAGAAAGGGTTACCCCTACTTTGAGCGCACCCACCAGCCCTGGTTTACCAAAGAAAGTGCCCCCAGTTGATGTCATTTTGAATTCCCCCAAACTTGAGGACATCTCAGATACCTCTCCCCCGCATGACAACTTTGACAACATCTTTGGGATAGAGGAGTTAATGAATCTACAAGGAGATATAGGTCACATGGTGGATGAGATAGCCATCCAGGAAGAAGGAGAGACTCCCATCGAAAAGGAAGTCCCAGAGCAATAGGCAGCTGCTACAGAGTAGGAAGTCTGGGTAGATGTGCAGGAAGAGCCTGACCGGGAGAGAACACCGGTCCACGAGACCGAAGGTGAACCAAGGAAAACCATGAATGAGCAGTCGATGACTGGGGAACTCAGACCCATAATAACAACCATACCCCCATTCATCATGTTTTAGACACCTTTGGTTACTACGAGCAATAGTCTACCCATAAGCACATTTGGTGAGGTAATCACAGCAGCCCAAATGCTAAATCTTGGCCCATTAGCTACACCACCTATAGAATATGTTCCAACAATGGAAGATATCCTAGTGAATGATCCCAAAGAACCACAATAGTGGAACCTCGGGGAAATTCCCAAGGAGGTAAATGTTGAATCAATCGACGCTGAGGAGAACCATGAAATCCCTTAAAATATAGATAATGTTAATGTTAGCGAAGAAGAGATCCCAGACAACACTGAAGAAGATGCCAACAGGGCAGAAAATACTGAAGGTTCTGGAGAACAAGAAAAATAACAGGAGAAGGAACAGGAACAAGAAAAGGAGAAAGAGCCTGAAGACAATGTACATTCTGGGAATGCGCCACCAGATTCTGAAGAGAATCCTGATACCTAGGTTTTCACAGCAAAACCACTCTAGCCACCCCAATGGCTAATAGACTCAAGGAAGAGAAAGGCCTCAACGGTTGCAACAGGTGTTCTTCTTTCTCTGGCCGAGATGATGGGCCAAAATGTAGAAGCCCAAAATACTAAAAAGGCACAGACAATCCATACCCTCCAGACTGGTCCCACAGGAAACACAATTGCGACCATCGCAACACCTCCCCCAGATGCAGATGTAGCAGTAGTGATGCTCAAGGATTATGCGATCAAAAAAGTAATGCTAGGGTGGAGAGACAAGTAGGGTGAATTGGACCTACTAAGAGAGGCCACCAAGGAAGTGGAGGCCCAATAGAGTAAATAGTCCCAGAAGTTGAAGGAGAAAAAGGAAACCAATACAAATCTCCTTGTACTTCTAATAGAACTTACACAGCCTTTGGCCGAGATCCGCTTGGAAGCTTCTACCTCTAGATTGTCACTTGCATAGGGTGATGTGGATTCTCTAAGGGCCATGAAAAATAAGTCCCGGGCTATGGATGGGTGGGTCACCGAGCAAGTAGCTACCATAAGATAATTTCTAGCACTGTCCCTCTCAGACCTCTATCAAATTAACATTCTCTTCAGCCAGGATAATGGCTCTGATCTTGTGTGGGAGAAGGACTTAGGGAAACACAAAAAAATGGAAGGCTAGACTGGAGGAAGATTTCAATGTCGAAGAAGAAGCCGCCATAAAGGTGGGAATTTTGGGAGATGAATCATATGACTCTCTCTAGGCCTAGTACTCCAAACTTGGCCTCAAGATTGAGGTATGCAAGGAACTGGTTAAGGCCCTAAAAGAGAAGGTGACCATGGCCCAATATCCTTGGGGCCGATTTCATGCATTTGTGGTGGGAGTGTCACAAGTTGACCCCTTCATCATCAGGACATGCACCACGGAGGACTACGTCCTCAATAAAGTTTATGAGCGAATGGAGTCCTTATATCCAGATATCAGGGACTTTAATCAGGGAAGGTTGTCCAGATTGTCCAAGTTGATGGTTCAGGCACATGATGCCATGAATATGGTAGATGAATTATGGAATGGGGCCAGATAGGTTGAAGAGAAACTTGAGAATGTCTATGGTCGATGGGAGGCCATTAAAGATATAGATGAGGATGCCCTGAGTCAAGTTTTGAAGGCATTTAGAAATAGTAAAGGGCATTAAGGTCCTCCGAATTCTGGGGATTTTCACCAACAACACATTTTTGTATTCATCATTATTTGAGCATAAGAGTTCTAGATCCATAGTTTTGTATTCATTTGATGAGTCACATCCAGGTTCCCCAGAGCCGAACAGTCATCATCAGGCAGTTAATGAAGGTGTCGAAAGGTAGATGACTCCAACAAGGCACATCAACTTGGGAGATGATTCTGACAAATGGTCTTCCCAAGGCACCGCCCCAATATTAAACACCTGGCGCATCAGAGATAGTGAGCCACTTTTGCATTGATAAGGCATGTAGCCTCGATCCCCAGGGGATTGGATCTCTTTTATTTCTCCTCTGGCTCTCTTCCTGAGGACAATTCTTCCATACCTCTTTTCTTGTCTCATTCTTCTAACATGTCATGCCTCTACTCTACTCAAGGTTGTTGTAGTGTGGTGCAAGTAGTACCGGCCACCGGAAATCATATTTTATGGTTGGGTGTAAAGTTAGATTAGGGTAACTTTAGGGAAAACATGTGTATAAATAATAAGTTCAACCTCATTCCAAGGGTCGGCAAAATTGATGATTTTGGAGTCCTTAGCTATAGCACTTCAGCACTTTATTTCCATTTTAGTTGTAGAGCTCAATGCTCCCTAGTTCTTAAGAAGATTTTAGTAGATAGATGCTCTCCTAGAGACATTATTGATGTATTTACCAGTGATGCTGGAACACCATTAATGAAGAAGGAAGGATTCTTACAATGCTGTTGTTGGTATCTAGGTCTCTGAGTTAGTATTTTTTGTGCTATATGTTTCTTATGTCCCTTGCTCTAATGTTTTAAAGTAGATTAATGACCTTCTTTTCCCTCACTATTGAATACATATGAACTGATGGTTTTACGTGCATTCAGTATTTTAGTGTAGCATGTTAGAGTATGGTTTGATGTTTTAAATATATATGCATAACTATAAGTAGATGGAATACTTATAATCCTGTCGTATCTTTTGAATTTTATTTGATAACCTGAATGCTTGCAGGAAACCCTTACTCACTTAAATCCCCAGAGAAGATGAGTGAAGAAAACCAGCTATCCCCCCAAAAAAATAGTCACAATGCCCAACTTAGCTCCTGCACTATCGAGACCCGACTCTCAGGTGCTTGAAGGCTCAAAGAGTCTCATTTCTCTGGAAAACCTTTACAAGAAAAGTTGGTTGGTACCCCAGTACCTAGTGACAACTTACATCTATTGGCAAACCATGTCACAAAGTCCTGTCAAAAGAAACTAGCACTAGAAGGAGGGCATGAGCTCATCCCCTTCCATATATTTTGACTTCACAATGCCTAAGGGTTTCCCAAGCCATAGTTTTAGGAATCAAACCTTTAGTGGGATTAGGTCATTCTCACCTGTGAGATTCGAAAGAGTCCTTAGATCAGCCCCCAACCTTGAAAGGTTTGTTGAACTTGAGCCTCCCACTCGAAAGAGAAGGACCCCGAAGAATAAATTGTCAGCTAGCTTTGTCTAGGGATCTAGCATGTCTCAGAATACCCAAATCTCCCAGGAAATCATGGGGACTAACGCTCAACCTATTTAGAATCCAACACCCCCAATGGCTGCATACTTTGAAAACACTGGGTCCCCAATGGGACAGTTTCTAGGTGCTACCCACGATCTTCCTTTGCATACAGAGAAGATTTGTCCCCAATATGAGCACTTAGGCTCACAAACCACAGAAGAGCATCTGCACACATATAAATATGCCATGAACCGACACCAAATTCAACATGAGGATATTGCAACCCTGATGTTCCCCGTGTCCTTGGGGTAGAACAAGTTGAACTGGTACCTTAACCTACCCACCAACTCAATCAACAGTTGGCAAGAGATGGAGGATGCCTTCTTTGTAGCCTTCCATGTACATGTGGACCCAGCGTGGTCCCATAGCCAATTCATCTCCATTAGGAAGGAGTCGAATGAACCCCTTGCAGCATTTAACCATCGGTTCCAATGTGCCTTGAAGTGGTACATAGGTCCTTTCATCCCATCCACGGAGGTGATCATACAAACTTACCTAAACGCAATGGACCCTTTTATTGCCACTCTCCTTTAGAGAACTACCGCCCCTGATGACTGAGATACTCTAGCAAAGGTTTACAACCTAGCCTTGGAGTTGTCCCGAGGTTTGAATAAGGCCCTGGGCAAGATTAGGCAGAACTTACCCTACAACATGATACCCAGCGGAACTTATTACACCAGGGGATATAACCCCAATCAGGAAATGGGTGCCCCAGTGATGGCCATGACCCTACCACCACTGATAGACCAGCATGCCCAGTACGTATACCCATCACAAGTTCAGGCAACATTGGGTCTGGAATCTTTTCCCTGGAATCAGCCACAGTAAATGAAATAACCATAGACACAATCCTCTGGAGTGCCTTTCTTCCAGTCACAAGAAACTAGAGGATTTCTGCCCTCAACTCCAGTAAAAGCTGCCACCTTCCTCGGGAACCAACAACAACAACTATCACATTGTGAGATGAACACCCAACTATCCACCGAGGTTGAATCCCTCTAGGGATTGTTGTCTACACTAATTATAGACATGGGATAGCTGAAGGCGGGGTCTTTGGCACCCCACAATACCAATTCCAAGAGAGGGAATGTCTACTCTAGTCAACTAAATACCAATGCTAGAGGAATAAATTACAATAATGGGCTCCGGCCCAACCAACAGCAATGGAATAACAATTCTAATACCATAGGTCCTCCTCTGAACCAAAACACCAATTAGGGTAGTGCTAGACTTTCACATTTCACGTCAGTCATAGAACTCCATCCCCTGACCAACTGGTTTAGATTACACGACACCAGATCTCATTCTGAGGTGAACTGCACCACTCTGGAGAAGATCATCATGATTTCTCAGCTGGACAGACAACAAAATTTTGATCCCCTGGAAATGTCTGCGTAAGAGCCCACTCACAGTGCCTTTGCCTATGAGATCATCTTCTTTGGGATAGACAAAGAGGATGATGAAGAACAAAAATTATAGGGGTTCTTTGATGAATCTATTATAGCTTTTGAGGCCAATGCCTTCACCAACCCAAGGACTCCTTACAACACCCAGAGTCAGGTCAGTAAAGGATCAATTTACATACCTACATCCCCCAAAGATACCTATCTTCAGGATAATACTATTGATCACTCTTTTCCACCAAAGGGGCCCATCTCTAACCAAGCTAAGGACCCGGTCAAGGGAAGCACACAATTCCCAGGGGGAAGGTTTGATATCACAAAGGAATTAGAATGAACCACCACCTCCATGACCTTGATGGAGGTTTTATTGAATTTTCCTTAGTAGAGGAAGTCTCTTCTGAAGCTCTTGGGAAACCCAAAAGTTGTCAATCGCCCACCCAAGACTGTCACCTTTGATGATGCCAACATGGCTATCTTCTAGGGAAACACTGAGGACCCTCCCTTCTTACTAGGATTGAACATACAAGGGAAGAACCTTCATAACTTCTTGGTAGACTCTGGTGCTTCGGGCAACATCATGCCCTTATCCATATGCCAGAAGCTCAGATTCCAACCCACCCCATCCAAAAGAACAGTAGTCCAACTAGACAAAACTACTATAAAAAGGGTAGGTGAGCTAAAAATGTTTGAATTCAGCTCATCCAAGTGGTAGACATCCCAAAGACATATGGGATGTTGTTGAGTCAGAATTGGTCCAAGTCCTTCAACAGGTATTTCTCCACCGACTTCTCCCACTTATGGCTCCCTTGGGAGGGGAATTCTAACCAGATCTGGGTAGAGAGTGAGCCCAGGATGAAGCAGGCCCTCACCAAAGTTGGGAGGGTAAATGAGGCTCTTTTCTATGATACTTCTCCCAAGGTGTATAAACCTCTAGAGATTTTGACATTTGATTTCACCCCCAGGGAAGATCCCATTGTCTCTCAGAGAGCCTAGGACCTAGATGAAAAACTAAGGGGTGAAGTTAATTCGTAGAGTAGCACAGGAACCCCCATTACACTCTTGTTTCACACTTGGTGTCAGGTACAGTACCAAAAACATTTTGAACTAGAGTGTGAGTCTTGTCTCGCTGCCACTACCCGACATGTTAATGCCCTCCAGGAAAGTGAACGCAAAGTGAACATTCCTAGACCCATTAATCCATCAAGCGGCACCCCCATGGTGCTACTCATCTAAGAATCCCCACTACAAACTTCTTCAAAGGAAAGCCTCACCCATGTGTCACCAGAGTAGGAAGAAACTCCTCCCAGCCTTCTCGAAAATAATCCAAAGGCCACCTCACCTTCCTAGCCCTAAACAATGAATAATGTCTTGTGGACCCTAAAGTTTGACAGGTTCTAGTCTAAACAAGGATGTGGGGTCAGAGTGGACTTAATCAACCTGTGGGGGAAATCCTTCCTCACATCTTACAGGATACCATTCAATTACATGAACAACATCACAGAGTATGAGGCCTTAGTCCTTGGACTCCTATTTGCATTAAGAAAAGGAATCGCTTGCCTCCAAATACTGGGTGATTCAGAGTTGATCATTAAGCAGGTCTGGAGCCAATACACTTGTGATGACAAAAGGCTGGCCACATACTACAACCGGGCATGGAGCCTCATCAAATATTTTGATGCCTTTGGCATTGAACTTATTCCCCAGAAAAGAAACTATGTTTTAGATGCCCTTGTCATATCTACCAGCACCTTCAATCCAATGGCTAGATCCCGGCTCTGGAAATTCTCTATTGAGATGGTCTACACCCTGTCCATACTAGACAACATCACCCATTTTCAGGTCTTTGAAGATGACCAGCATATCCTGGCCTTCATGGCCAATGTTGGTGTTTTTGAAGACCAGATAGTGGAAGAGCGAGACCACGATGATACTGGGCAGGGTAATGAAGATGATGGGGTCATAGACTTTCCAACTAACACCATCCCTAAGGGGATGGTAGCACTAGAATGAATCTTTGACTTAGACCCTCAGGGCTAGGAAAAGATATCATCCTCCTTAGAGGGAGGAAATTTCAAAAAGTTAACATCGGCCAGGCCAGTGAAGAAAAACTAGTACACATTGGAATCTCCTTCTCCCCAGAGGAGAAGGAGAAGATTCTTGCGGTTCTCTGAGAATACATTGATATAATTGTGTGGGGGTATGAGGATTTGAAAACCTATGATACATCCATCATGACCCATACTATTCCACTAAAACTAGAGGCTAAGCCCTTCTGGGAAAATCAATGACCAATCAACCCACTAATCGAGCCTCTAATTCACCAAGAGGTTCAGAAACTACTATCATCCTAGATCATCTTTCCGATTTGGCATACTACATGGGTTGCCAACCTTGTCCCTTTGAGGAAGAAAAGTGGCGAGATCTACATTTGCATGGATTTTTGCAATTTGAACAAGGTGTCTAAGAAGAATAATCACCCTCTCCCTTCATTGGATGATGTTTTACAAATCATGAATGGATCATAGATGATGTCGTTCTTGGATGGGTACTCCGGATATAACCAAGTTATAGTTAGGAAAGAAGACAGACATAAAATGACGTTCACTACCAAGTGGGGAATGTTTGCATATTGGAGGATTCCCTTTGCCTGATCAATGCAAGGGCCACATTTCAAAAGGCTATGGACATTGTGTTTGAATGCCTAGTATCCGGTGCATAATCATCTACATGGATGATTTGATTGTCTTTTCCTGGGACAGGTGTGATCACTCCACCCACCTTTCCCAAATTTGTGAGAGATGTCATTGGTATGGAATATCCCTCAACCCTAAGAAATGCATATTCAAGGTCACTAAAGGGAAGCTACTCAGCCATATCATCTCTGAGAAGGGTATATCCATTGACCCTGAGAGATTTGAAGCACTGCTAAACTTGCAAATGCCTGGCAGCAAGAAAGAAATCAGATCTTTCTTCGGGAAGATCAACTTTGTTCGGCGGTTCATTACCAGATTTGGTGAAATAGTAAAGCCACTCAATGATATGATGAAGAAAGATATGAAGATTGAGTGGATCCTAGAAGCATAGCAGGAATTCACCCAGATTAAACAAATGATCATGGAGGCCCCAGTTTTGGCTAGTTCAGACTATTCCCTCCCTTTTCACATATACTCCTTTGCTTTGCCACATTCTATCACGGCAATTTTGACCCAGAAGGTCAAAGTGGAAGAATGACCAATAGCTTTCATGAGCTCCCCTCTTAAGAACACTGAAGTTTAGTATTCACCTTTGGAAAAGAAGGCATTTTCTCTTGTCCATGCCATAAAGATATTTTGGCATTACATTCTCCAGAGTAAGGTGCATGCTATCATCCCAGACCAGGCCATTAAGTCTCTTCTTATGCAGAGTGAATTGGGTGAAAGATGGGGGAAATGGATGGCCATCCTCCAAGAGTACAATTTGGAAATACAACCCATGAAGATAGTCTGAGGCTAGGGACTATGTCAAGTGATAGAAGAAGGAACTCCCAACATCAAATGCCAAACTTACACAGTGGATTCGATCACTCAATACCTGTGGTATACCGATCTGGTATACTTGTTATTGAATAATAGATGCCTGGAGGGGCTACCCCCAAACAAATGATGTGCCCTATGGCTAAAAAGCGCACACTTCATGATTAAAAAATGGCACACTTTTTCATAGGAACTATGAAGGGATATACCTCTAGTGTGTAGACAGAGTCCAAACTGCTAAACTAATTGAAGAATGTCACAGGTAGTTTGGAACTAGGCATGGCTCAGCTGACCCCACTACCTACCAGATTCTCCAGGCCAGATACTATTGGCCATGTATCTTTAAAGACATCTATACTCATGTAATGAGATGTCATACTTGTCAAATAGCGGCACACCATGAGTGGAACCCGGCTATGCCTTTGTAGCCGGTCTTCAAAGCTAGACCCTTTTCCCAATGGGAATTTGACTTCATCGGGGAAATTAATCCCAACTCTTTTGCCAACCACTAGTACATTTTGACTGCTACCGATTATTGCACCCAGTAGTCTGAAGCTATCCCTTGTAAAAACAACATGGTAGATGTAGTTATCAAATTCTTGGAAGAAAACATCATCACATAGTTTGGGATGCCATTTTCTATAGTATGTGACAATGCTCTAGCATTTTCTTCAGTGAAATTACTTGAATGTACCTATGAAAGAAAGATCACCCTAAAGTTCTCCAACAACTATTACCCTCTGGGAAATGGTGTTGTCGAATCCACTAACAAAAATCTGCTTGAGGTGATCAAACATCTGTTAGAAAACAATCCTTAGGATTGGCACCAAAATCTTAGGTTCACCCTCTGGGCAGATCACATCAGAATCAAAGCAGCCCAGTACTTCAATTCATGCAGGAATTCAGCAACCAGGATAACATTGTGGAGGTTCAACTCTTGAACTTGGTGCAAATGGAAGAGAAAAGAGATGCAGCCCTTGAACATTTCACACATCATCAAGAAGTGGTAAAAAGATGGTTTGACCGAAGAGCCCAGTATAAGGTCTGTCAGATTTTAGACTTGGTCCTCTTTTGGGACAAGGCCCGGGAAAAGAAGGGGAAGCACACTAAGTTTCAGTGACTCTCACTCAAACCATATTTGATATCTGAAATTTGTGGGGCAAATACTTATCACCTCAACACTATGACCGAAGAAGTAGTCCCATTGCCTATCAATGGATAGTTTCTTAAACATTACTTTGAAGTAGGTATGGTGGTAATTTTGTCCGAAGTTGTACTATATGTAAATTTCTTCCTTGTAAATATTGCTTCCTGGTACTCCGGTCAGAGTACCTTTGCCTTGTAAATAGCCCTATCGGCTGTGCTCTGGGACCGCCCCTCCTTTTTGAATTCTTCTTTGTTTTGGCTTTCCTTTTGTTTTCTTTTGTTTCCCAGTTCCTAGAGTTTTGCCTTCATCTTTGTAGATAGGTATTCTTTGCATAACATCTATTCTTTGGAAATGGTACCTTATGTATTTTGGGTAACTCAAAATCTATGGTTATCATGGTGGAATTTATCTACACTCCAGAGTTGTTTTGTAAGTACGGTAAAAGTTTATGAGTAATCTTCATCTGGTTCACATCTTGATATGTCCAAACATCAGTTAACAAAAAATTCAAGAAGCTAGTAATCAGACACTTTTAGGGCAGATCAGTTGCACTAGTTGTCGACCAAGTCTGAAAATCTTTAAAAATATTAGCTAAGCTTAAGATCTGAGGTGAAAGAAGTACCTCCTTGCCATCCAGAAAAGATAAGAGAAAGAAAGAACTGAAGAATAGAGAATTTCGGTATCCGGGGGAAACATGCAAGATATGATGACTTTGGTTTGATTTTCTTAGTGCCTCCTCTATATCTCTCCTGAAGGTCATCAGCTTGGTTTTCTTTCAAAGCACACACTCCGCAACTGATGAAAGGAATGAAGGATTGAATCGTTGGTGAGTCTGATTTTCTTAGGCACCTCGCACCTTGCAAGCAGGACCATCCAAGGAAAGATTAATTTCAGTTTTTTCTAACCAGAGATTCTAAAGTTCTCGAATGCACTAAGACATTTGTCCCCAGATAGTTTCCATTTTTTATGCTCTGCATACCCATCCCTACATTTTTTAGGCAAAATTTTGGGTTCCCCCTTTTTTTTTCTTTTGCTCTTTCCTTTGTTTTCTTTTGTTTCCTTTGTTTTCCCTTCGGGCTTTGCTTCCACGAGGCTGGTTTATTATTTTTATTTCTTATGTCTTTGAGACCTGGTCCCAGAGTTTTTTTGTTCTTTCAAGTCAGCCAGATTCCAGACTCTAGGATTCTCTACCATCGTATCTTCTTTTCTGAGAAGGTGGGGTTGCATGGAATCCTCGGGCCTGAAATCTGACGATTTTTCTTGTACCAGAGTTTGTGGAAGGGATGCAACACTTTTACCCTAGGGGTATAAATTGGAGTTACCTATCATTTTCACATTTACCACAATCAAATACTTAGAGCAATTTACTAGAGTAATTAAGGCAAATTTGAAGCGATTAAGTGCAGATTGTTGTGGTGATTAGCAGTGATTAAGAATGTTAAATAGGTGATTTATGGTGTTCTCTTGTGGTGGTTTGAAGGTTACTTTGTTGCAGAGTGCTCCCCTTTCTCATCTTCCCTACATTCTATGCATTCTAGGTAGGCTCTCATCTCTTCCTTTCTAGTTTCTTGTTTCTTGTGGTTTGCGCTAGTTTTGTTTTGTTTTTGCTTTGTTTTTCTTTTGTTCTCATTTTTGGTTTTGCTCTTCCGTCACCTCCCATTGGTGGGATGGCTCTACCAAAGGGTTTTCTGCCCTCTATGTGGTTGTATTCTAGTGTAGATGGTTGTGAAATTTGTATATATGCTTTGTAAAATTGTGTACATTTTTGTTGTTTAGTGTATATTTTGTATATTGTCATAGAGTAGCTTTTAGGTGTGTAAATTTTGTATGTTATGTAAATAATCTATGTATATTATATATATGTCATCATTGTTTTGTGAGATGCACTTCGCCCTTGCAACACTTCAATCTTATACATTAGGTGTATATCTTGTGTATATCCTTCAACCCTGTCAAGCTCATTACAGAGGAACTTGCCACGGCTCAAACTCAGCACCTCGTTGGTTTGAGCCATGGTGTCTTTCTCTCTCCTTTTTCATTTCATCTTAATGGCGAGATTAATTTCCCATGAGTCAGAATTCAAATCCTATCCCATCTAGCATTTATTTCATCTGTGTCAGCCCACTTGTCACCACTAATGCCATTACGTCGCCTGTCATGTGACCATGCGATGACCCATGTCAGTAAAGTATGACTCTCTTTTGGTCACATTGACAATGGAAATTATTTCCAAACTCTAGGTGTCGAGAGGCCCCCAGGTTCTTATCCTATTTTTTTCACCTGAACCAATGCCCCGAAGCCTTGGGTGTGTATCAGAAATCCGATCCATGAACTTAAATATTCTGGGATTTTTGTCAATATGTGCTAACATTTTTGGACAGGCACAAGATGGTGATGAATTCCTTAGAGTTTGTAAGATTATTATTTCTATGATATCATGTATTAATAGTTCTCCAGTCTTGTAGGTTACAGATAGCTTGATCAAAATGTCTGAAGTAATCACTCCTCCTGATAGTCTGAAGCTACCTACTACCTCCACTTGGGCGGCCATGAAAACCAAGGCTAAAAAGATGCTGGACAAACTACCACTGACCTCAAAGTTCCTAAAGGAGGGTGGTCTCATGGGATCCAAGGTGGACTCCAAAGTATAGGACATAATAGACACAAAGCCCAAGCTTTGAGCTGAAATGCAGGGCTTAGTTCAAGCCATATACAAACTGAAGATAGACGGAGACAGTATGGTTGTTCACTTGGCTGCCTCCAGAATTATCAAGGCAAAAAATTTTCCTTTCTTAGTGCAGTCACCAGAGCTAATCCTCCAATTAGTGACACTCCACAATCCCCCTACTTGGACCATTTTTCTCACTGATCCTTGGCCACTACATTATCCAGCAACTATCATCAATCTTGATGCAACAACCTTTGCTTTAGGGTTGGGGATCCCTTAATTCAAATGATCAATCATTCTCACCCTATCCAAATCATTGGAGGAGGTTGAAGGAGCTTCCCTCCTTTCCTGGCAACATCTCACCACCCAGTGGCTGAAGTCCCCAAAAAGGGACCATAAAAAGATGAAGCTGGAAATTTTTCGTGGGGATTTTAAAGAGTCCATTCAGGCAGGCATTATATTCTTATGTAGGATCTTCGGAGAACCTCATGCTTGGGATTTCTTGGTGTGGATGTACTACTTTCTCTATTGCATCACCACCTACAACCAAACCTTCAATTGGGAAGCCATCATTGTCAACCATGTGGACATGCAGTTGAAGGGCGTCTTCCAGCATTCAAAGTTCCATATGACATCATATATACTATGGCCACTAGCCCAATAAAGACTGGCTTTTATGGGATTAGGAATAGTGGGTGATCTTGGGAATGGCCCAGGCTAGTTCACACTGTGGGATCATTATCCCCGAACTCAGTTTCCCAAATTTATTTAGGGTAAATGATGCTTTTATTTACCAAAATATTTTGACACTAACCCAGGATTCTAGGTACTGGTTATTGCAAGAGATGATGAACCTGGTGAGCACTTATGGAAATTATTTTATTCAATTCCAGCATCACACATATATTTGAGTGATCGGCTTCTCTAAGAAACCCTATCTTCTCCCTTGGTATAATAGGGATAGATTAATTATTTTAGAGTTCTACTGGAAGATCTTGGAGTTGCACGCCTTCTTCACATTGAAGAAGGTTACCAATGTCCCATTCCTGGTCTATTGCAAGAACTATTCATGCAGTCTCACCACAGCAAGGGAAGTAGATCATGAATTAAATAGTCTGGGACTGGTCGGATTTCACCACACCAGAAAGAATTTTTACCCAATAGGCAAGATAGATTTTCTCTCCCTCAGGTATCCCCACCACACAAGGCAGATGTTGAAGATTTTTGGGCAGATTATCTGGACATTTTTGATCTTTGGGCCTGCAAACATTTGCAGATGACCAAGGGCCTGATGAAGGTGCTTGACCTTCAGGGATTCCTGAAGGGTTTTTCAGATGATGGACCCCTGGAGAACCCATTATATAAAGAATAGGGATTAGACACACTAGATCTCCCTCCAGTGGATTGGGGCACCCCAAAAGACCTAACAATTGAAGGGGTATGCTGCCCCATTGTAGAAAATAGCCATAGGTATTTTGAGCGGGTATGTCTAAGGAGCACCTAGAAAGGACCAATTGTCCAAAAGTCCACTTCAACTTCCATAGCCGTAGGCCCTAGCACAAGAAAGGGGAAAGAAAAAGAAGGTACTCCAGCCCATGTGCCTCCCAAAAATACACTCCCCATGATGGCAGAAATATAGGAGAAAATGGAGGTGTCAAAAATGACAAGCTATAGAATAAGTGTGCAACTTTCCTTAGGCCTCCTCGTAGCACCAATGACATCTGCTTTCCCAATGGGATCCCCGTCTTTGGCTACAATGATGAGAAAATAGACTTTTGCTAAGGCAGAGTCTACAAGTATTCTAGATATCGGGGTCCCACTACAGAGGAATAAAAAGAAAAGGGTGACCCCTACTCTAAGCACACCCACCAGCCCCAGTTTACCAAAGAAAGCACCCCCAATTGATGTCAGTTCAGATTCCCCTGGACTTGAGGACATCTCGGATACCTCTCCCCCACATGATGACTTTGATGACATCTTTAGGATGGAGGAGTTAATTAATCTACAAGGAGATATAGTCCACGCAGTGGATGAGATATCCACCTAAGAAGAAGGAGAGACCCTCATAGAAAAGGAAGTCCCAGAGCAAGAGGTAGCTGCTACAGAGTAGGAAGTCCAAGTAGATGTGCAGGAAGAGCCTGAGTGGTGTGTGTGTGATAATGGGTACCTGTTAGAAAGCCACAAACACTTCAATAGATCATTGTTTTAGTAACTTAGGGTTAGCAAAATCATGAAAACACACTAAACCCTCCAAAGGTGACCTATTGCCTTCTAATCTAGGAAGAGTATGAACACCACTATATCAGCCCTCAGAATATAGTGATGAAACAGTGACCAATACAACCTAAATACGAAGGATTTGAGTTAAAATGAGCTAAGAATGATTAAACATGCATGCATACAAGCTATGAAATATGAAATGAATTAACAATTAGTATTTGCAATGAAATGGTGTATGATCTAGCATAAAAAGAGCAGCATAACAATGCAAAAATGATCTAAAAGGAAGGCTTATTTGCTCTCAAAACATGCTCCTATTTATAGAAGAAATGGGAGAGAGAGGGGTTACAAGGTTCATTCATGAGCATGGAGGCCCAATAAATGCACATGTAGGTGCCATAAATGCATATGTAGGTGCCATAAATG
>MU226640.1:535657-574729 GCA_018584345.1 Thuja plicata | reverse complement strand
TGTTATCATTTAGATTAATTTCCTTTTATGCATTGCAATCATATAGAATAGATTTCATTTTCATGCATTGAATCTCTCATTTCATGGTGTACTTGCATGGGCACTAACTAGGTCAATCTGAGGGCCTTCATCACACATCATTGCACTCTATGAATAGAGAGCTATGAATCGATATTTGAGGCCTCATTATTGAGCAACCTTGGATGGAATGATTCATAGAAGTGTGTCAACATTTTAGCACACAATTGGTTTATGTTATCAAGACCATAGCCTGGCTTATAGTACTTTGTTTTAAAATAATCATTGCAATCTCCAAGGTATCTTATAAGTTGTTACAGTGAGGTCAAAAATAACAAACCAGTGAATGAACTAGTCCACTAAAAACATTGACTAAAGAATCAGTAATTTATCATAGGTAGTACTTGTCTGAGTTTGTGGAGCTCAAAAAGAAGGAGGTGATAATAGGTATCCCTAGTGTTATCAAAAACCTCATCAATTAGAATTTCTCTTGCATAAAAATTAGTTTGCATTCATGTATATAAGTATACTATCATTTTAAGGTTGTGCTGCAAGAAAAAGAGCTAACAAATTGGCGACTCCACTAGGGACTAGAGATTGTAAAGTCTTGATAAGAGTATTCAGAATCTCTGAGGGTTTCAAAGATAGTATATTTATAATTATATTTTCCAAGGTCATTTTGATAAGTATTCATTCATCCCAAACAACTGTTGGGTGGTGACTCTAAAGTTAAATCTCTAAGATTGGTACAAGTTAAGTTAACATCTTTCAAAATGAATACTAGGTCAAAAACCAAGGGGAATCCTGAAATTGCATTAGATGGTGGAATCCTATCAACTTCAAGAATGGAGATGTCTTGGAGGAAGAAAATAAACCAAGTCAATATAGACCAAGTTTCTCCAAGAATCCAAGACAGCACTACTAGGAGAGATGAAGGTAGTAATCAGTTTAATTATGAAGACAATAATTCAGAATATGAAGAAGCTCCAGAGAAAGGATTAGAAACATTTCTAGATACTTCCACTTCTAGTGAATGAGAAGGAACAGATGCTATAAGTTCAGATTCTGAGGTTCCTTTTCATAAGCTTGTTGAGGAGGGAAGACTCATCATGAAACATCTTTCCCTTATTCGGAAGATGAAGAGGGAAAAAGAACTTAGAAAGAAAAAACATGAGCATAAAGATGTCGACAGAAGTAGAAGAAGACCCTCAAGACATCAAAATACAAGAAATACTAAGATTTCTCATACAGACTAAGAAATACCCAACACTCACAAAGCTTCTAGTTTACAAAATGTTAAGGACAAAGGTAAACAAAAGATTACTGAAAGCAAAATTGAAGAGCCTAAAGTTCAGAAGGCCCTAAAAGAGCAAATGTCCAAATTGGATATTAATCTTGAAAGACTGAGAATAGAAAAGGAAACCTTAGCAAAGATGCTAGAAAAATATCAGATGGAAGCCACAACAATAGAAATGAAAAATAAAATAGATTTTTTGCAGCCTTCCAAATATTCTTATGCTAGAACTAAGAACACAACATCTTCCAAAACAAAAGCTACTACTTTCAAAGAGACTGATAATTTTAAAAGGAAACCATTGAACCCTGAAAGGTATAAGCAATTTAATTTTATTTGCATTCCTAGATACCCAAATGTATTTCCAAAAGATGTGGGTGATGTAGGAGAAAAGCTCCCAAAATAATTTCATCTCTTGTGAAACACACTTAAGAAAATTTATTGATTTTGTTGATGATTTGAATATTACTCATGAAGATGTGTTGATGAAGCTTTTTTTCAGTCTCTAGTAGAGGATGCTAGAGAATGGTTTAGAATTCTTTCTAATATCTCTATTGCTTTCATGGATGAGTTAATTGAGTTATTTAAAGATCAATATGGTGATAAGACAAATGAGGGGTTCTTACTTAACGAGTTCAATAACATCAAAAAGAACTATAATGAAAAGGTTGCCGAGTTCAATACCAGATTCCAAAGAGAAATGCATAAATTGTTTCTAAAAATAAGGCTGGATGAACAGGTATGTCTAGCAACCTATTTAAATGCTTTTTATTCTAAAATGGGTTATGCTCTTAGGGATAAAAATCCAAGAACCCTCATAGATGCTTACAAGATAGCAGTAAATATTGAGATGAATAGAAAGGTGTTTGGTAAACTAAATAGGAGAGATGATGCATGGTTTAGTAGGAGTAACCTAAAGGAACCAGAATATAAAGAGTATAGGGCTCCTCAAAATAATAGGTCTTCCTATAATAACACTTATAATCCTCATAATAGAATGCAAAATCATCCCTATGGAACTCAGTTTAAGGATGGGAAGCCTATTGCTCCACCTAGAAAAGAAAAACTTGATAATAGAACTCCAGACCCTTTGCATAAAAATGTTGTCCATTTGTGTAATGATAATTTCTGGTGTGAGGCTTATGAAGCCCCACATAATCCTAACTTTTTCATTGTTTCCTTAGATCTGAAAGAAAATGAAGAACAAGGGAATGATAAAAGTGAACAATGTGATTATAATATGACAAATGCCTATTCTTATCATGATGTAGACTCAGATAATGAAATTAAAAATCATGATTCATAGGGTTCACAAGGAAATATAGAGATTCATCGTCAACAAATTTTGTCTGACAGTGAGATAGAAGAAATAGATGACCATATAAGATGTTATGCACAAAACAATCAAGACCTTCCATTGGTTAGAAAAGCTTTAGATGAAGAAAAAGAAAGAATTACTACAGATTTGGTGAACAAAGATAGAAGCAACTATCATTTAAGGAATATAACAATTGGTGAAACTGGTAGTCAACTAGCTGGTATCTTTATAAGAGAAAATAAAATAGACACAAACTATGTACAAAAGAAAGATGGACTTGGGGAAAGTGCAAACAAACCTAAGGTCAAGTATATAACTAAAGCCATAAAGCCTATTGTTGTACAACAAGCAAAAGCAAAGGTACAAGAAACAAGTGCTTCTTCTCTTAAGATAGAAAATAAAAAATCTAAGAAAGAAGAACCAACTCTGAACATACAGATTGAGGAAAATAATATTATTGTTAAAAAACCAAAGTCCTCAGATATGAAGTATACTCCAGTAGACATGGGACATTGTTTATCTCAAATGACTGTAAAAATGACTGTAAAAGTTCCATTTTTAGAAATGATGAGAATCAAGGAACATAAAGAAAAGTTTCTATCATTATTAAACAGTGTGCCTACAGTGAAAGTTCAAAGTCCAAAAAATGTTGATAAGAGACCAAGTAACAAAGGGAAGGAAGCTGAAATAATGATTTCTGAGATTCCTCAGATTTTCTTAAGCACAACTACTTCTCCTAAGGTTGTGGACCCATTTTTTTCTAACACTGGTAATTAATGGAAGGATGCTTAAAAATTGTATCATTGATTCAGGAGCATCAAACAATGTCATGCCAGTAGAAATTATGAAGTCTATGGGACTACAAGTGGACACTCCTCATGGGAGATGTCAAGCAATGGATTCTAGGGAAGTCCTTGTTATTGGTACTATTAAAGCCATGCCTTATAAATTAGCAGTGTGTCCTGATGTGGTTTTAACTATGAATGTTCTTGTTGTTGACATACCACCACATTATGGGATGTTACTATCTAGAAAGTGGAGTGCTTAAATGGGAGGTATCATACAAAGTGATTTATCATATCCTACTTTTAACATTGATGGAAATAATGTTAAAGTGTAAAGAGAAGGTAGGACTCCTCACATGATTGAATGGTATGAAGACACTAACATTAACTATTGTGTTGATGTGGATATGGATAAATTCAAAGTACAGACGAGTGATCATCATCATCAGAGTGAAAATATTGATCCTCTAGCTACAGAATTGACTGTACAAAATGATGGACTGTGGAAAATGTATTTTGATGGAACTTGCTCAAAATAAGGATCAGGAGATGGTGTATTACTTGTATCTCCATCAGGTACAACTTTCAAATATTCTTTTTTGCTATCCCTTCAATGTACAAATAATACAGTAGGGTATGAGGCTTTATCTTTAGGGCTAGAAATTGTCATTAAACATGGAATAAAATGCTTAAAAGTTTATGGTGATTCTGACTTAGTGGTAGCCCAAATAAGATCTAAGTATGCAGTGAAAAATGATAGATTAAAGATGTATAAATATGCTATTTTGGATCAGATTGAAATGTTTGATGCCTTTGATATAATTTGGATAGAAAGGTCTAAGAATATAATGGCAGATTTCTTAGCAAATGTTGCTTTGAAAACTAATGATCAGACTTTACATGGGGTATCAATACTTGAAGTTAAGATGAGACAAGTTGTTCTAGATAATATATACAAATGGCAAGTTTTTCAGGATGACCAAGACATTTTGAGATTCATTCAGTGTCTGGACCATTATGAGAATCAGTACATAGATTGCAATACCTTACTGGAGAACAATAATGGTAAAGATTATGTCTTAGGAAATGAGGTTGTCCAATTGAGTTCCAATCAGATTCCTAAGGGTCTCGTTGAACTTGAAGCATTGTTCAGTATTCAAAATGATCACTCAACAAACATAAGCAATGCTAAGGTTGAGGAATTGGAGGAAATTAACTTAGGATCAGAAACCAGTCCTCAAGTTGTTTACATTGGAAAAGGTTTAGATTCCCGTATAAGGACAAATTTGATTAAATTATTGATAAAATATATGCATGTTTTTGCATGGTCATATGAGGATCTAAAATATTATAGGGGAGACTTTTTCCAACATGAGATCCCACTAAAGTCAGAGGTGAAACCATTTATGGAAAAACAAAGGCCTATTAATCCTTTGTTGGCTCTTAAGATGCAGCAAGAATTGATGAATTTAAAGGATGATGGGCTTATCCAACCTATCAGATACTCAACATGGGTTTTAAATTTGGTGCCCGTAAGAAAAAAGAATGGTGACGTCAGATTATGTGTGGATTTAAGAAATTTAAATATTGCCTCACTAAAAGATAACTATTCTTTACCCAACATGGAGGCAATGTTACAAAAAGTGACTAGTTGTGGGTTGTTGTCAATAATGGATGGTTTCTTAGGCTACAACCAAGTTTTAGTGAAGGAATCAGAGCAATACAAGACTACATTTACCACTCCTTGGGGAACTTATGTCTATATCAGAATGTCATTTGGATTGATAAATGCAGGAGAAACTTTTCAAAGGGATATGGATGTTGCTTTTAAAGAATTTATTAACTTATTCATGGTCATTTATCAAGATGATCTAACTACATACTCTAAAAAATTTGAAGATCATTGTGAACACTTGGATAAAATTTTCAATAAAGCTTTAGAATATGGTGTTTCATTAAATCCTAAGAAATCTCACTTTGTAGTACAGGAAGGAAAGTTGTTGGGACACATAGTGTCTAAAGATGGAGTGAGAATAGACCCAGAAATAATAGAAGCAATCCAGAAGGTCATTGCTCCAAAAAACTTAAAAGGAGTTCAATCTTTCTTAGGAAAGATTAATTTTGTTAGAAGGTTTATAGAAAAATTTGTAGAAATTGTCAAACCTAGCATAAAGTTGCTGAAAAAAGATGCAAAATTTGATTGGAATGAAGAAGCTCAAATAACTTTTGAGAGAATAAAGAAGGCAGTGCAAGAGGTTCCTATTCTAAAATCACCTGATTATAGCTAACCCTTTTCTCTATTTTCATTTGCATCTTATCACACATTTTTTGTTGTTTTACTACAAAAAGATGAAGAAGGATTTGAACATCCAATAGCTATTTATAGTAAATCTCTCCAAGCTGTAGAGCTGAACTATGAGATGATGGAGAATCAGGCATATGCACTAGTGAAAGTAGTAAAATATTTTAGACCATATTTGGTCTGTGCTAAGGTGCAAGCATACGTCCCTCACTCAATAGTAAAAGATATTCTTACTTAGTCAAAATTGACTGGTAAGAGGTGTAAGTGGATCAATAGAATTCAAGAATTTAATCTTGAAATCCACATTACAAAGTTAATAAGAGGTCAAGGTTTGGCCAAACTCATGACAAAGGATAACTTGGATTTAGTACAAGTGAATGATATAGAGACATAGGATCCGACAGTGACAAGTATAGAAAGACAACCATTTTATGCTAATATTGTGTACTTTTTAAAGAATGCCAAGTGTCCTGACACCATGAATGACAATCAAAAGAGAAGTCTTAGATTGCAAGCTCAAAAATACACCTTATTCAAAGGATATTTGTACTAGAAAGACAGAAATGGTGAATTATTTTTATGTTTGGATAAGAGCCAATCTGAGAAATTTTTAAGTGAGATGCATGTAGGGGAGTGTGGATGTCACTTTTCTACCAAGACCACTGCCCACAAAATTTTAAGGGTTGGATACTATTGGACTTGTTTATTTAAAGATACATATGCATATGTCATAAAATGTGAACCTTGTCAGAGGTTCTCAAATAAACTCAAATTTTCAGGAGCCCTATTATTAAACCCAGTAAGTGCTGAAGCCCCTTTTTCTATGTGGGGAATTGATTTTATTGGTGAGTTTGCAGAAAAATTCAGTGGAGGACATAGTTGGATACTGGTAGCCACTGATTATTTTACAAAGTGGATTGAGGTCATTCCTACAAAAAAGGCAACAAGGTAGTCACTAAATTTTTAATGGAGAATGTTCTGACCATATTTGGTGTACCTTCAAAGTTAATAATGTATAATGTCATGTGCTTTAGATCAGAAGAAATAACATATTTATGTGAGAAATATGGGATCATGATGTCATATTCATCCCCATATCACCCACAGGAAAATGGATAGGTTGAATCCAGTAATAAAAGTATATTGAAGATATTGAAAAAGACTCTTGAAAAGAATAAGAGAGCATGGCATACCAAACTAAGGTTAGCACTCTAGGCTGATTGAATAATAGTTAAGAAGGCCACTGGTAAGTCACCATTTGAATTGGTATATGGTCTACAGTAAAAAAATGCCTATAACCAATCTATTACCAGTATATCAATTCATGCAAGAAGAGCAGTTAGATGTTTCTAATAGCATGCAGAATACAATGATTCAATTGGCAGAGTTGGATGAAACAAGAAGAGATATCCAGAAGGAAAACATTAAATTATGATAGAAGATGAAATATCTGTTTGACAGAAGGGATACTGATAGAAAATTCCAACCAGATGACCTAGTTCTTCAATGGAATGTGAGATCAGAAGATAAAGGAAAGCATAAAAAATTTGAGTCCTTATGTCTTGGGCCATTTGTTATTTCACAAAGCTTTGGAAAAGATTCCTATTTACTAAAGAATATGGTTGGAGAATATTTTGAGTTTCCTATGCATGGGAATTTTTTGAAACCCTTCTTCAAATGAATAAACAAAGTTTTATGCACAAGTGAGTATGTATTATATTGTGAATATTTCCTTTTCAGTTGTGTGTTTCCCTTAAGCAGTAGTTTAGTCTGCGTCAATAAGATATCTGCAACTAGATATTCTGATATTCTTTGCCATAAACTGGTGTTTAGCCATCCTCAAATAGAGCCACTGTTATTTTTATTTCCTATTTTGGTGTTTACCCTGAAATTGTTTTTGAAGTAGCTATCTTTCCTATGCTTAGAGGGTCAAAAAATCATGTGCCAAATTACTTGTTTTCTTCTAAAAGTGTTGTTTTTTTCTCAAAAACAATTTGAAAAGGCTATAAACCCTAAACCCTAGTCATTTCTAGTCAAAAAATGTAATGAAGCCCTAATTTCTTCAAACTGGTTCTATTTTGATGTTACTTTTTGGCACTTAAGTCTTAAAAAAATTGCATGTGCTTAAAAGGGTAGTCGCTGAGTCTCATGAAAGAAAGGCAATATTCTAAAAGCTTACGAGACTTAGTAAAATTCTTTGTCGGGCTATCTCTTAATGGAAAATAATATGCTTTAGAGATTTGGAGACTTAGCGATGATCGTCCATTGACAAGATAGATCTAACGGTGGTCGGGTGATCTCTTAATATGATCAGAGTTAGTGATTGTATCTTGCAACTTTGGGTTTACTCAGTCGCATTATCTCCAAATATAACCTATGGTTATGAGTTGACACCAAGTATTAAAGTTTTTCTTTTGTCACCAAGTCTCTTGATTTGATAAGAGTTAAGTGAAAGAACCATAGATTATGCAACAATCGTTCATCTCATTTTAAATCTAGTGGTGGATGGAAAGTCTCCTGATCAAAGCCAAGGTTTAAAATTTATCCAGTGACATAGAGATACAACAGTTGCTAGGTCTCTAGATAAACTCAGGTTGGAAGTCAGTTTGAATAGTGTTGTCGCTAGGTCTCAAAATTAAAGATGAGTTAAGTGAAGGATTGAGAGACTTGGAGACAGTTGTTCGATCAGAGAGAGATCTAATGGATAGCGTGAAGTTGCTTATAAGATTTTAAAGTCAAAAATCATTCAGCGATCATGAGACAAGAAATAGTATTGAGACACGTAATTAAATATGATAAAGATGAAGGGTATAGTCAAGTATTCTCTGATTAAAGTTTATTTAAATTTAAAACATTTGGCGATTATGAGATAAAAGGTGTTGTCTCCAGGGATCGTAATGTTTTAGGGTTTACATAAAATTTTATGAGACTTAACAGGAACCGTTAGATATTGCAAAGATATATCCAATGGTTGTTGGGGAGTCTCCAAATAAGATAGCCAGGTGAATTTTATTCTAGCGACTAAGAGAATAAGAGGAATAGAGGATAATATTATTCAGTATTTGCTAGGTCTCAAGATATTATAAAGCTTTATATAAATATTATGAGACTTAATACCAACCGTCAGATACAGAGGAAAGGATGATCAACGGTAGTTGCATCAGCTCTAGATGAAAATTACATAGAATTAAATTATTAAATGATTAAGAGACTAAGTTCTTAGTCACAGGGTCTTAGAATATAACATGAGTTAAGGTTTTAGTCTAGCGACATAGAGAAGCAGTGGTCGCTAAGTCTCTAGATGTGACTCAAGGTAAAAGATGAGTTGAGAAAAATCTTAGTCGCAATGTCTCCATAAAAGGAAAGGTTAAGTTAAAAGATCAGGTGACTTGGAGATAACCATTGATCAAGATTTTAATCCTATGGTAGTCGCTAAGTCTCTTGAGGGAACTGTAGTTATCAAAAAAATCAGGCGACAAGGAGATCACTTAGTCGCTAGGTCGCTAGAAATTAACCAGAGTTAAATACAAACTTTTCAGCAATGCCATCATGGACAATTGCTAACCAATCAGATTGCATAGACTTTTACATATGGGAAAGTAGCTGTAATATGAGTTAAATGCAGCCAATCGGATCATATTTTAATCTCTTTTGAATTTTATAAGGTTTTATTTTCCAAAACACTCATCAGAAATTGATTGCCTGACAATTTGAATGCCACGGCTAAAACCAGAAATTAATGTCACCGTGCATGGAACTAATGACAGAAATGACTAAATTCTAAGTTTACCAGCTTGAAGAGATACTTGCATTGAATTCTCAATTATAAGTATACTTGTTCGTTGTCATTTCATCTTTACCAAGCTTCTGATTTCTCAGAGAAAAGAGTTCATCGAGATTTTAGTGTTTTCTGAGAAAGGTTGAAATTTCCAGCAGTGAGTGATTCAGAGAGGTGTTTTCCTATTTCAAAGTTCAACAAAGATTGTAATTCATAGTTTTCTAAGAGTTCTCAATTGCAGATTTCATAAGGTTTTGCAGTTGGTGGTAAGGGTTTCTAGTGATTAGTTTTGTTTCAATATCGGTAAAAGAAGGTTGATAGAAACAAAAATCCAAGATGAGCAGAGCAGTCAGTGTAGCTTCTACTAGTGGGAGGAGTGAATAAATAGATGTTGAAGCAAAGGGAAATAGAAATTTTTGAGATGAATTTATGCAATTGCTGTCAGGATCAACACAGAACAAGAATTTAAAAGATGACATGTTGGTTGATGACCTAGCATATATCTGAGATGCTAAAACTCCAGTTTCATCAGGTTACTCCCTCTTTAACTATTTTTATAATAATTCTGATGAAGTTGTGCCTATGTAAAACCCTTGGACATGTAGGCTAGCTAGGTTAATTGTACCTGATGTATTTGTAGATGCTGACCTTGTACTGGCCTTAGAAAACAATTATGATGAGATTTCTAAAACAATCAAGAAAAGTGATATTACTGTATTGTTAGCTTTAAATAGGAATTCATTTATGAAAGCTTTCAATCTTTACTACCCAATGGCAACATAAATAGATTTAAAGAAACAAGAGGCTAGATATCAGAAGCAGGCTGGGGTAGTTAAAGGCCTAGTACAAAGACACATTCCTAGGCAGACCAAGAACTATATTTCCCCCATGCCCAGACTTTCTCCCTATGCCTATAAGGATCTGAAGCATTATATCAAATATATTGCCTTTGCACTTTGGAGAGTATTGGGAAGGGACACAGGTTCAAAGAGAATTACTACAGATGTTCTAATGATAACCCTAGATCTGTAGGATATTCATATTAGCACAACCTATGATTATATTCAGTATATAATAAATAAGATGCATGAGGGGTTTATGGCTATAAACAAAAAGGAGAAGGAGCCTAAGTTCTTACACTACTCCATTTTAATGCATTAGATAATGTACTACAATTACCCTATTATGAATTTGGAGAATTTAAGGCCACAAAGAATGCACCAGGGTCAGCCCAACTGTATCTAGTTTTGGATAAAAGTTTGGAATTACACTGCTAGGGACTGTAATTTTTGTGCATTTGAGAATTGGATAGTTTATCCACTATTGCAATGCTTGGGGGTAAACAAGACCAGATTGCCAGCAAAATTACTCCAATTACTAAGGCCTTGTGAATATGTAGACAAGTGGCCTAGAGATTACAAATGGGGTGACTTTTTCTTGGAACAAAATTTTACCATAATCAAAGTGTATGGATGTACACATCCACCAAATGTACTCCCATTCCATGTCCCTGCTAGAATTGTAGCTATGGAGTTTATTTGGCAACTTATGTTGACAGATAAGGAGCATCTTGCTCCTCATAGGAAAGGAACATTCACTCCTAGGCACTTCAAGGTTTATCAGTTTACTATTTATAGCTAGATTTCTGGTGTTGATTGTGTGTGTTTTTAAGCATCAAAACACACACAATCAACACACACAATCAACACCAATCAACACCAGAAATCTAGCTATAAACTCAATGGATTGTGGAAATCTGATCGATTTAATCAGTTTACTATTGTCAAAAGGGCCATAGATCTAGTAGACAGCTGGCTAAGCCATTATAAGATGGGTGCAACATTGTATAGATATGCTGATATAGAGGCATTTATTGCAAGTGCCAAGAAACTTCTAACCCCCACTATTCCTTACACTTATGAAAATGAGGAATGCATAGAGGAAGATGCTATAAGGAATATCCTTGAGGATGAGGAGGTGATCTCAAGAGAAAACAAAATCAAGGAAATAATAGACATGGAAAGATAGGTAAAAAGAAAAGGATTATCATTTGGTGGTTTATTTCTTGATGTACCATATTTGAAAAGGATAGATGAAATGATTAAATCTCATACTTTCCTATGAAACCAATTGGAGGAAGCACTTGTAGTCTTGAATGTTTAAATTAATATTTCAAATGAGCTTCGATCTTCGTGAAATTTAAAATGGAAGCATTTGACATCTAAATATTAGGTAGGTTCTCCTCTAATTGAGAAAATTAAAACTTTAAATTAATATTTCAAACGAGCTCCGATCTTCATGAAATTTAAATTAGAAGCATTTGACATAAAAATATTAGGTGGGTTTACCACTGATTGTGTAAAATTGAAACTTGAAATTAATATTTCTAACAAGCTCGGATCTCTTTGAAATTTAAAATACAAGCATTTGACATAAAAATATTAGGTGGGTTTTTCTCTAATTGAGCAAAATTCAAACTAAGGAGAAAATATTATTGACCTGACAGAGGTCCCAGAAGCAGGTGATACTAATGAACCTCCACTCAAAAGGAAAAAGGTTGAAATTAGAGAACCTTCCCAGGTATTAGTCTGTGTAATAAGAGAGAGGAAAAAGGATAAAATTAGTGCCCTTATTCCTAGTAATAGGCCATATTACCATTTATTAAGAAAGGAGATCAGAAAGGGAAAGAAATTACAACACAATGAAGAGGGAAATGTTGAATTGCCTCTTCATGCATGTATTGATGAGAGGATCATTCATTAGCAACAATTCTTGAATGATGATAATTTCATAAAAACTAAGGAATTTAAGGATTTCCTTAGGTGGCATAAACAGTAGGAAGTTAAGAATCGGCTTCAGAGGAGAGCCAATAATAGTAGAAGCCTTATTGGCTATATAGAATTATGATCCTAAAATAGAGGATATTTCTCCATAAGAAGCAATAAAAATGGTTAAATCTAGTGGAATGCTACTTGTTGAGGGCTTGGATTTAGCCTTAGCATTCATTATTGACCAAATAACGAAGCATCCAGATCTAAAATTGTCATCAGAAGTCTAGGTGGGTGAATTAATAAAGGGATTTGGTTATGATCCAAAGTCCAAGTTGTTGCTATGTGGAGCCCAAATCCTAAGGATAAGAAGCCACCTTTGATAAATATTTAGGAAAGCATGGTTGGTAATCAGATGGTGTGTTCTGTGAATAACACAAATGACATGGAAATATCACAAGTGTTATCACATTTTGCCCAAATAAATGTGGCATAAATAGAGCAAATATCTCATAGATATAGTACTTTGATAGAAAATACCAGTGCTCTTGCAAAGGATAGGGAGTTGTGTCAGATCAAGATCTATGCTTTGGAGAAGACAATTAAAGAGTTGACTCATCAACTAATGGAGAAACCTGAGGTCATTCCAGCACCATGAAAGGATATTGTTCATGAAAAGGTTCAAACAGAATTGATAGGGGATAACACTGAGACAAAGAAACAGATCATAGAGCCCAATGAAATAGTCTTAGGGGTATTGATGAGCATCTTCAAGCATGGGATTGATATTTTGAAGGATAAGACTGATTTGATTTTTAGTGCATATAATAAACTTCCTACTTTACATATTGAGGTAATTAATTATATTTCTATTTTAAACCCTTATTTTGGTGCATGGTCTAGTAAGACACAATTATTTGAGAGGTTGGCCTCTTTACAACCACAGAAGTAATTTGCCCGAGATAGCTACTGAGGTTGGAGATGAGATAGAAAAGATAAATGTAAATTTGCCTTTCTTCAAAGGCAAGTTAAATTAGATTGAGTCCAAAATGAATCTCCTTGGATCAGATTTCAATAGATTTATTCCTCCAATCAAGGGACATGATAATCAGATCAAAGCTTTGGAGATATGGAGAGCAGAGTTTGGTCAAGTTGCCTAAAAAATAGGTATTCATTAATGAGAATGCAAAATTGGATATGGAGTGCTACAATAAGATATTGGATGAAGCCATTAAGGCTGAGAATGAAATAAATAAATTTATAACAGATGTCAAAAGTATAACTGATGCTCGGTGGTATAGGCAGAAAGCACAACTTGAGAGCATCCAGAATTTCAAATGGCCTACTAAAGATGATGTAGCAGCATGGGACACACTAACAAAACCAAAAAAGAGGAAATTTGTTGCAGAGGACATTGACCTCATTGATGAAGAGTAGAAGTACACCTGGCACCTGCTCTCCGAGCATAGGTAGGTTAGAAATCCTAAAATAGTAGTGTAGGTTAGCCTTAAATGGCAGTCACTAGATCTCAAAAAATATCAAATGCTATCTTGAATAGCTACAAAAAAAGGTGTCAGAGCTCAAAAGAGGACAACATGTAAATCTGATTTCATTCTACAAATTTGTCCATCCACCGCTTGGGGATTTCTTCTATTTTTTCTTTACTATGTTTTTAAGGTTACGTCTACAAATCATCTTAATCTTGTTGCATCCTTGTCTTAAGGATTCCAAGATGATTTGAGACTGTGTGTGTGTGTGTGTGTGTGTGTGTGTGTGTGTGTGTGTGTGTGTGTGTGTGTGTGTGTGTGTGTGTGTGTGTGTGTGTGTGTAATTATAACCTTTTTGAAAAGAGACAGAGAGTTTGAAACTGTAATAGAATTACAAGTCAGACTAAAATTGTGTCTAAACCTTTGTAATATTTGTCTATATAATGTATTTGAAGTTTTAAGACATCAATATAAATATCTTGCAATCTCTTTTCTGCATCTGAATTGTCTCTTTACATTTTTGTTATTGTTCTTATGTGTTTATCTGTAAGGCATTTAAGCACACTGATCATAAGGTGATTATGCAGTTACTTGTAAGTTCCTTCAAGGAAGGATTAAATTGTTTCAAGTAACCCAGGGAACATAGCATTATTTTAAGGATTGGATGATAAGGTTGTAGGGAGAGGATAGTTTATGAGGTATTCTATGTTTTTTGCAAGTGTTTTATTGATTACCTTATTGTGGATTTATACAAGATATTGACCCATAGCCCAAGGATTAGGCACTGGTTTTGTGCTTGCTAAGTAATTAATTCACAATCCAATATTTTCAAATTACTTAATCATATACACTGCAAAATAGATAATTCCATTCAAGTGATAGTATTGTTAGGGTACAATTTAGTTTGTTGATTCCTTCAAGAGAGGATCATTAGGTTGCCCCTCCTAAAATCAAAAGGAAGAAGGATGAAAGTCCTTATCTCATTGGCTTATGTTATCAAGACCATAGTCTGGCTTATAGTACTCTATTTTAAAATAATCATTGCAATATCCAAGGTATCTTATAAGTTATTATAGTGAGGTTAGAAATAATAAACTAGTGAATGAACTAGTCCACTAAAAACATTGACTAAAGAATCAGTAATCTATCATAGGTAATACCTACCTGAGTTTGTGGAACTCAAAAAGAAGGAGGTGATAATAGGTATCCCCAGTGTTATCAAAAACCTCATCAATTAGCCTTTCTCTTGCATAAAAAGGAGTTTGCATTCAAGTATATAAGTATACTATCATTTTAAGGTTGTGCTGCAAGAAAAAGAGCTAATAGAGCCTATGGTAAGTTTCCAGGCTTACAAAAATAGGTGAATAGTTTTATATTAATTTTGAATCCATACTATTCAACTTGGTCTGGAAGGACATCTCTTTTTGAGAGGTTGGTATCTATGCAACCACTAAGCTCAGACTTGCCAAAGATAGTAACTTTGGTTGGCATAGAAATAGAACAGATTGGAGCCACTTTATCCTTTTTTAAAGGAAAATCAAATCAAATTGAGACAAGGTTGAATATGTTCATAGTAGGTTTTAGCAGGTTTGTACCTCCTATCAGAACGGAGGACAATCAAATCAAGCCATAGGGCTCTGGAGATCAGAATTTGATAATGTGCTTCCCAATTAGGATATTTACATATCTGATCAAGGAGAACTAGACATGGAGAGATACAATAAGATTTTGGATGAAGCAATAAAGGCAGAGATTGATTGCAATTAATTCATCATAGATGTTAAAAGCATAACAGATGCTAGATAGGAAAGGCATAAGACCTAGTTGGAAAGCATACAGAGCTTTGAATGGCCTAAAGAGGAGGATGTGATAGCATGGGACATCATGACTAATCCAAAGAAGAAGAAACCTATTACAGTTGACTTGGATGTCATGGATGAAGAATAAAAAGGACACTTGGCACTTATTCTATGAGCACATAGAGGTTAGCAGTCTTGAAGAGATTAGTGTAAGTTAGCCTGAATTGGTGGTCACTAAATCTTATTACAACTATCAGATGCTATCCTAAACATATACAGACAAAGTTGTCGACATCCACAAGAAGACAAAGAAATATCAGATCTTGTTCTTCAATTTTGTCCTCCCACCACTTGGTGTTTTCCTATTTTTTGTCTTTCTCTAAGTTTTTAGGGTTAGGCTTTCTAAACCAACCGAAGCTTGTAGCATCCTTATTTTAAGGATTCCAAGATGATTTAGGCCTATAAATAGTTCTCTTCTATCATTTTGTAAAAAAGGTTGGAATTGGGAATTGGAAATCAATGAAATATTATTACAGGGCAGACTACTAAAATGTTTCTAACCCTTTGTATCATTTGTCTATCTATATGTATTTGAAGCTTTAATACATTAATAAAAATGTATGCAATCTTTGTTATGCATCTTGGATTGTCTCTTTTCATTACTATTATTGTTCTTGTATGTTTATTTGTAAGGCACTTAGGCATATTGACCACAAGGTGGTTGTGCAGTCATTTGTAAGCTCCTTCAAGGAAGGATTAATTATTTCAAGTGACCCCAGAGAGCTTAGCAATAGTTTAAGGATCTGATGGTATAGTTGTTGAAAGAGGATAATTTCTAAGGCATTTTATCTTTGTTGCATATGTTTTGTTAATCACCTTACTATGGAATTATACCAGATATTGACTCAAAGCCCAAGGTTAAGGCACTGGTTTTATAGTTGGATAAGTAATTGATCATTGACCAACTAGTATTTTAATTTATCAAATCATTCACACATTTCAATATATATTCCATTCAAGTAATTGTGTTCAAGAAATACAATTCAATCTATTGATTCCTTTAAGAGAGAATTAAACTAGGTTATCCTTCCTAAGGTTCACAAAGAACTAAAAAAGAAGAAGGATGAGAATCATTATTATCTTACTATCTATTGTAATCAGAATACTAGTATGGCTCATTAAATTATGTATCATGACATTCATAATCATTTTCAAAGTCATCTATTCACTGATTCATTTGAAACATTCAGCAATTTAGTAGGAAGAAAATCCACTTAAAAGACACTGTAAATCAGTAATCATTCATAGGTAATACTTGCCTGAGCCAGTGGATCTCAAAAAAGAAGGAGGTGATAATAGGTATCCCCAGATATTATCTAATACCCTCATCAATTAGCCTTTCTTTTATATGAAATAGGAGTTTGTATTTCAAGTACATAAGTTTACTATCACATCAAGGTTGTGCTGCAAGAAAAAGAGCTAACAAATTGGCAACTCTGGTAGGGATAGAGATTGTAAAGTCTTGATTTGAAGTATTCAAAATCTTTAGTTTCAAATGAAAAATCTAGTATATAGTTAAAATTTTCCTAAGTCATTCTAATATTATTTAGTATTTCCCAAGATTGGGTGGCGACTCTAAAAGGTGAAATCTTTGTGATCGGTTGAAGAATCAAGTATATATTTTCAAAAATGAATACTAGGTCTAGAATGAGAAACAATCTAGAAGCTGAGTTGGATAGTGGGATTCCCACTACTTCAAAAACTAGGATGTCTTGGAGGAAGAAGAAAAACCAAGAAAGTATCAATAATTATCCTCCAAGAAGTGAAGATAATAGCACTAGAAGGAAAAACAATAACCAATCTATTCAAGAAGAGAGTGCCTCTGAATATTTAGAAGCCCAAGCCCCAAGTCTTGGACTAGACACCTATGTAGTCACTAGCACTTCTAGTGAGAGAGAAGGAATAGATACAATTAGTTTAGATTTTGAAGAAGTTCCTTCTAATGAGCTTGTAGAGGAAGAAAGACTCCTCATGAAACATGTTGCCCTTATTCAGCAAATGAAAAGGGAAAAAGAACTTAAGAAGGAAAAACATGAGCAAAAAGATGTTGATAAGAATAGGAAAAGAACCTTAAGATATCAAACTAAAAATAATATAGAGAGGTCTCGCAGAGACCAAGAGATTCCCAGTACCAACCAAAAGTTAGGTTCTCAAAATTTCAAAGATAAAGGAAAAGTAAAGTTGTAGAAACAGAATTTGAGAGGCCTAAAAACCAGAGGAACCTGACAAAACAAATATCCAAATTAGACATTGACCTTGAAAAAATTAGAAGAGAAAAAGAGACTATGGATAAGATGTTAGAAAAGGTTGAAGTAGAAGCTGCTACCATTGAAATAAAAAGAAAAATTGACTTCTTGCAATCAACTACAACATCAAAAAAATAAGGTTTCTTCTTTCAAAGACCATAGCAAATTCTTTGCTCCCAAGGAAAATGACAAATTTCAAAGGAGGCCTCTTCCAGCAGAAAGGTATAATAAATTTTCTTTCTTTGGAATTCCAGGTTATCCTAACGTGATACTAGAGGATATGGGAGAAAATCTCCCAAAGTTTTCAGGTAATAATGTTGTCACCTGTGAAGAACATTTGAGAAAATTCTTTGATGTTATAGATGATTTAAATATCAATCATGAAGATGTACTTATGAAATTATTTGTGCAATCTCTAGTAGAAGATGTTAGGGAATGGTTTAGGAGCTTATCTCATGGTTTTGTATGAACTATGGATGAACTAATTGATCTTTTCAAGGATCAATATGGTGACAAGACTAATGAAGGGTTTTTTCTTAATGAGTTTAACAACATAAGGATGAACTCAAATGAAGAAGTGATAGATTTCAATACAAGATTTCAGCGAGCTATGCACAAGTTATTCCAAAAGATGAAGCTGGATCAAAAGGTATGTCTGGCTACTTATCTTAATGCCTTTGATTCAAAAATGGGCTATGCATTGAGGGATAAAAATCCTAGGACTTTAATAGAAGCCTATAAAATAGCTGTGAACATAGAAATGAACAAAAGAATATCAGGTAAATTGGGTAAAAGAGAGGATCCACACTTTAAAAGAAGCAATCAAAAGGAACCTGAGTACAGAGAGTATAGGGCTCCTCAAAACAATAATCCATCCTATAATAATAATTACAATCCATAGAATAGGATTCAAAATGACCCCTATGGTACCCAATTCAAGGATGGTAAACCTATTGCTCCACCTAGAAAAGAGAAAACTGAGAATAGGACCCCTGATCCTTTACAAAAGAATATTGTTCACATGTGCAATGATGACTTCTAGTGTGAAGCCTGTGAGGCTCCACGCAATCCTGACTTTTGTGTTGTTTCTTTAGATTTGAAATCAAATAAGGAGAAAAATAAGGATGAAGATGATAAATGTGATTATAATATGAAGAATGCATATTCTTGTCATTATATGGATTTTGATGAAGAAATTGAGAATGATGACATATATGGCTCACAAGGAAATGTTGAATTTCACCAGCAGCAAGTCTTGTTAGATAGTGAGGAAGAAGAAAGGGATGACCACATAAGGTGTTATGCCCAAAATAGTTAGGAAACTCCTGTAGTAAGAAAAGCCTTTGATGAGGAAAAAGCCAGAGTCACTGTTGACTTATTGAACAAGGCTAGGAACAACTATCACCAAAGAAACAGAGTGGTGGGCAATGCTGGTAGTCAACCATCAGGCATATTTATAAAAGAAAACAAAATAGATGCCAAATATGTACCTAAAAAGGATGGACCTAGGGAAAATGAAAATAGACCTAAGGTCAAGGTAGTAAACAAATCTAGTGAGCAAAAAGATGTACATGTAGAAAAGGCTAAAGAACCAGAGGCAAGCTCCTCTTCTCCTAAAGTGGAAAATAATAAATCTAGGAGGGAAGAACCTGTTGTGCATAATCAGATAGAAGAGAATAAAATCATTGTAGAAAAACTGAAAACCTCAAATGCAAAATACACTCCAATAGACATGGGACAGTGCTTATCTCAAATGACAGTAAAGGTCCCATTCCTTGAGATGATGAGAATAAAAGAACACAAAGAGAAATTTTTATCAATGTTGAACAGTGTGCCCTTAGTAAAAATTCAAAGTACAGAACCTGAAGTGATGATATCTGAGATTCCTCATATTTTTCTAAATACAACTACTCCAAAAGTTGTTGATCCATTTTTTCTAACATTGGTGATTAATGGTAAGAAGCTAAAAATTGTATGATAGATTCAGGAGCTTCATATACTGTTATGCCAGTAGAAATCATGAAATCCATGGGATTACAAGTTGATACTCCTCATGGGAGGTGTCAAGCAATGGATTCCAGAGAAGTCCCAGTTATTGGTACCATTGAAGCTATGCCTTATAAGTTAGTTGTATGCCCTGATATAGTTTTAACAATGAGTGTACTTGTTGTTGATATTCCACCACATTATGGTATGCTATTATCAATTAAGTGGAGTGCTTCAATGGGAGGTAGTATACAATGTGATTTATCATATGCTACTTTCAATATTGCTGGAAATAATGTCAAAGTGTCTAGAGAAGGAAGAAATCCTCATGTGATAGAATTACTTGAGGATGCGGATATTAATTACTATGTTGACATTGACATGGACAATTTCATAATCAAAAGGAGTGATCACCAGTGTGAAAATGTTGATCCTTTGGTAATGGAGTTATCTATACAAAATGATGGTTTGTGGCAGATGTACTTTGATGTATCATGTTCAAAAGAGGTATCAAGAGCTGGAGTTCTATTTATATCTCCATCAGTGAAAAGAAGACCAGTTGTCCCAGACAACATTTACAATTGGCAAGTGTTTGAGGATGACCAAGATATCCTTATATTTCTTCAGTGCCTTGACCATTATGAGGATCACCATATAGATTGCAATAATCTTCTTGAAGTCATTGATGGTAAGGATTATATATTGCGGGGTGAGGTTTTTCAACTTAGTTCTAACCATATTTCTAAGGGATTGGTAGAATTAGAGGCATTGTTTACTAATCAAAGTGAACAAACATCAGGAATAAGCAATGCCAAGATTGAGGATTTAGAGGAAATAAATCTGGGTTCACAGACCACTCCTCAAATAGTTTACATTGGAAAGGGATTAGACTCTCATGTTAGAACCAACCTGATAAAACTACTAAGAAAAAATAAGCATGTTTTTTTCTTGGTCATATGAAGATCTTAAGGCTTATAGAGAGGATATTTTCCAACATGAAATCCCACTCAAAACTGACATAAAACCATTCAGACAGAAGCAGAGACCTATCAATCCTCTGTTGGCTCCTAAGATGCAACAAGAGTTGATGAATTTAAAAGATGCTAAAATCATTCAGCCAATTAGACACTCAACTTGGGTCTCAAACTTAGTACTAGTAAGAAAGAAGAATGGTGACATAAGATTGTGTAGATTTCAGAAACTTGAATATTTCTTCCTTAAAAGATAACTATTCTCTACCAAATATGGAAGCAATGTTGCATAAGGTAACTGGTTGTGAGTTGCTATCAATGATGGATGGATTCCCGGGTTACAACCAGGTACTTGTAAAAGAATCAAAGAAATTCAAGACTACTTTTACTACTCCATGGGGAACCTATGTCTATGTCAGAATGCCCTTTGATTAATAAATGCAGGAGCAACTTTTTAAAGAGCCATGGATGTGGGATTTAAATAATTTATTGATCTATTCATGGTTATTTCTCAAGATGACTTAACTGCATATTCTAAAAGGGCAGGGGATCATTGTGAACACCTAGAGAAAATTTTTAATAAGGCTTTAGAATATGGTGTTTCACTAAACCCTAGAAAATGTTATTTTACAGTTATAGAGGGGAAGTTGCGAGGACATATAGTGTCCAAGGATGGAGTTAGGATAGACCCTGAGAGAATAGAGGCTATCCAAAAAGTCACTGCTCCAAAAAATATAAAAGGAGTACAATCTTTCTTAGGAAAGATAAAATTTGTCAGAAGATTCATAGCTAACTTTGTAGAATTTGTCAAACCAATTATCAAGTTGCTAAAGAAAGATGCAAAATTTTACTGGAATGAGGAAGCTCAAATAGCATTTGAGAGAATAAAGAAGGTAGTACAAGAGGCACATGTGTTAAAATCACCAGACTACAGTAAGCCCTTTTCCTTATTTTCTTTTGCATCTTTTTACACTATTGTTGTTGTTCTATTACAAAAGGATGATGAAGGGTTTGAACATCCAATGGCCTTTTTTAGAAAATCCCTTCAATCTGTAGAACTAAGTTATGAGATGATGGAAAAGTAGGCATATTCCCTAGTAAAGGCTGTAAAATCTTTTAGACCATACTTAGTTTGTGCTAAGGTGTTGGCATATGTACCTCATGTAGCAGCAAAGGATATTTTTACCCAATCAAAAATAATTGGAAAAAGATGTAAATGGATCAACTGGATTCAAGAGTTCAACTTAGAAATCCAATTTACAAAATTGGTAAGAGGTCAAGGTTTTTCAAAGCTCATGATAGAGGAGAATTTGGATTTAGTACAAGTAAATAATACAAAAATACATGATCAGACAATTACAAGTATAGAGAAACAACCATTTTATACTAATATTGTATTTTTCTTAAAAAAATGCCAAGTGTCCTAATGCTATGACAGATAATCAAAAGAGAAATCTCATATTACAGACTCATAGATACACCTTAGTACAAGGAGATTTATACTGGAAAGATAGAAATGGTGTATTATTGCTATGTCTATATCAAATCCAATCTGAGAAAATATTAAATGAAATGCATGCTGGGGTCTGTGGAGGCCATTTTTCTGCCAAGACTACTGCCCACAAGATCCTAAGGGCTGGATATTTTTGGCCTAGCCTATTCAAAGATACCCATGCTTATGTTAGGAGATGTGAGCCATGTCAAAAGCTCACAAATAAGTTAAAATTTTTACGAGCTCTGTTACTAAATCTTGTAAGTGCAGAAGCCCTTTTTGCTATGTGGGGGATTGATTTTATAGGTGAATTTTCAAAAAAATCCAGTGGTAGACACAGTTGGATACTTGTAGCCACAGATTACTTTACCAAATGGATTGAAGCTATCCCCACAAAAAAGGCAACAAGTAAGGTTGTTACTGAATTTCTAATGGAAAATGTATTGACCAAATTTGGTGTACCTATAAAGTTAGTAATAGATAATACCATGTGTTTTAGATCAGATGAGATAAAAGATTTTTGTGAGAAGTATGGGATAATGATGTCATATTCATCCCCATACCATCCTCAAGCAAATGGAAAAGCTGAGTCTAGTAACAAAAGCATATTGAAGATATTGAAGAAGACTCTTGAAAAGAACAAGAGAGCATGGCATACAAAATTGAAATTAGCACTTTGGGCTGACAGGATAACAGTTAAAAAATCAACAGGAAAATCACCATTTGAACTTGTATATGGTATGAAATCAAGATTGTATGTTAATAATTTGTTGCCAGTATACCAGTTTATACAAGAAGAACAATTAGAGATTTCTGGGAGTATGCAAGACAGAATGATGCAGTTGATGGAGTTGGATGAAATCAGAAATGATAGCCAGAAGAAGAACATAAAGTTATAGCAAAAGATGAAATATTTGTTTGACAAAAGGGCTAGTGACAGAAAATTAAAACCAGATGATCTTGTTTTGCAGTGGAATGTAAGAGCAGAAGATAAAGTAAATCACAAGAATTTTGAGTCATTGTGGCTTGGACATTTTGTTATTTCTCAGAGTTTTGGCAAAGATTCTTATCTTCTGAAGAATATGAATGAAGAAGAATATGAATTGCCAGTGCATGGGCAATTTTTGAAGCTTTTCTTCATTTGAAAAGATAAAAGGTTTATGTACAGTTTGTATCATATGTATACAATTAGGTTTCCCTTTCAGTTGTGTATTTCCCTTCAGTAGTAGGTTAATCAGAGTCAAATAAAAGGTCTACAACCAGAGATTATGAGATTCTTGACATAAACTTGTGTTTAGCCATCCTTAGAGAGAGCCACTATTAGTTGTATTTCTTGTTTTTGAGTCTACCCTAAAAATTTTGAAGTACCCTATCATTCCTATGCTCATAAAGTTGAAATTCATGGTTGAAAATTCTTATTTACCCTTGCAAGTAATTGTTTTTTTCTCAAAAATTAGTTGAAAATGCCAAAAACCCTAAACCCTAGAGTGATTTCTATTTGAAAATGCAAGAAAGCCCTAAAATTCTCAAGCGGGTTCTATTTTCATGTTACCTTTTTCATAACTTATGTCTGAGTAATTTTTATGTGCCCATATTGTAGTTTCTTAGTCTCATGAGAAAGAATGAATATTCCTTATGATCTAGAGACTTGGAAAAAAGCTTTGGTTGTGTAGTCTCCCAATGAAAAGAATATGCTTCAGAGGATCACGAGACTTGGCACAAACTGTTGATCTCACACATGATCTAATGATATTTGGGTTATCTCTTGATGAGATCAAAGTTAGTGATTTTATATGGTGACTTTGAGTTTACTCAGTCGCGTTATCTATGGATGTAACCTGGGGTTATAAGTTGAGTTAAAAGGTTAAGGTTTTACTGTTGTCACCAAGTCACAAGAAGAAAGATGGGTTAAGTAAAAAATCAACAGATTCAGTGAAAACCATTGGATGGAAGCCAGATCGAATGGTAGTTGTGTGGTCACATGATAAAGTTGAAAACTCAAAAATTATCTGGCGATCAGGAGACAAAATCAAAAGTAAGACATGTGTTCATTAGTCGCTAAGTCTCAAGAAAGATTAGGGTTTGTCATAAAGATCATGAGACTTGGCAACAACTGTCAGATGCAAAGGTAAAGAAGATAAAAAGTAGTCGCATTGTCTCCTGATGAAAATTATAAAGATGAAAAAATCAAGCGATAAAAAGACTAAAATTGTTTGTCGCATAGTCTCCTGATAAAACATGAGTTAGGAATTTGGTCCAGCAACATGGAGATAACTGTTGATCTAAATATTGATCCAACGGAAGTTGCTAAGTCTCAGTAAGAAACTGTAGTTAGCAAAAATATCAAGCGACAAGGAGATCACATAGTTGTTGGGTCGCCAGAAGTAAAACCAGAGTTAAATAAAGACTTTTCTTCGATGTCATCATGGACATTTGTTGACCAATAAGATTTCAAATATTTTGACAAATGGAAAAGTAGTCAAAATATGATTAATGACAGCCAATCAAATTTGAGTTTGATCTTTTTTCAAATTTTATAAGGTTTTGTAAGCAAAAGCACTCATCAGAAATTGATTACTTGTCATTTTGAATGCCACGACTAGAACCAGAATTGATGTCATAGTGTGTGAAACTAATGGCAAAAATGACTGAATTGTAAGTTTACTAGTTCGAAGAGACATCTGTATTGAATTCTCAGTTATAAGTAAGCATGTCCATTATCATTTTATTCTTACCAGCTTCCAAATTCTCAGAGCGAAGATTTTTTTATAGAAAATTCTATATTTTTTAGAAAAGTTAAATTCTCCAATAGCAGGTGATTCAGAAAGGTAATTTCCTGATTCAAAATTCAACAAGGATTGTGATTTGCAGTGTTTTCAGTGATTAGATTATAGATTACAGGGTATTTGACAGTTTGTAGTGAGGGTTTTAAGAAGATTTGTTTCAATATTGGTGATGAAAGGTGTGTACACAACACAAAAAGGAAAAATGAGCCAAGCCCTGAGTATAGCCTCCACCAGTGGGAGGAGTGATGATGTTGAAGATGAATCAAAGGGAAAGAGAAATTACTCAGATAAATTTCTCACATTGTTTCCAGGGTCGAGCCAAATAGAAAGGTAAGTGTTGATACCTTGATTGATGATTTATCCTACATTAGATATGAAAAAACCCCAGGTTCATCAGGCTATTCATTTTTTAATTATTTCTTTAACAATAGTGATGAGTCCATGCCAATTTCAAACCCTTGGACCTATGGATTAGCCAAGTTAATAGTTCCTGACATCTTTGTAGATGTTGATTTTATTCTAGATTTGTCCAGTCGGTATGATACCCTGACCAAGACAATTAACAGGCATGATGGAGAACCCCTATTTACCTTGGACCGTAACTCTTTCATGAAGGCCTTCAATGTATACTACCCCATGACCACTGAAATAAACTTGAAGAGCCTATAAAATAGGTATACCAGAGAGTCTGGCATTGCTACCAAATTGATCAAGGAACATCATGTTCCTAAGAAGATGAAAACCTAAATAGAACCCTTTCCAGGAGCAGCCCCATATTTCTATAAAGACCTGAACTTCTACATAGAATACATATCATATGCACTATGCAGAGTGCTGGGAAAAGATGCAGGAGCTGAAAGGATTACCTCAGATATTTTTATGATGGTGTTGGACATGCAGAGCCTCCATACCACCTCCAACTATGATTACATCTAATATATCATAGACCAAATGCATCAGGGGTTTGTAGACATATAGAGCAAGAAGGATCATCCTAAATTTATGCATTACTCAATTCTTATAAATTTGATCATGTATTACAACTTCCCACTCATGAACCGTCAGTATCAATAGCCAAAAAGGTTTCATCATGGCCAGGCCAAACCTGTTCAATTTTGGCTCAGAGTATGGAACTACACCTCCAGAGAACAGGATTTTTGTGCTTTTGAAAATTGGATAGTATATCCAATTCTTCAGTGCCTAGGTGTTGATAAAACTAGGTTACCTGTCAAGGTAATACAATTATTGAGGTCATGCCATTATCTTGACAAATGGCTAGGAGACCACAACTTGGGGGATTTTTATTATGAAAGGAATTTTACACTAATAAGAGTGTATAGTTGTACCTATCGTCCCCATATATTTCCATTTCATGTGCCATCGATGATAGCTACAATGGAATTTATAATGCAACTAATTTTGATAGATAAGGAGCATCTTGTACCGCACAGGAAGGGTACATTTACCCCCAGGCCAGAATCTATAATTTTTCTATTGGAAAGATGGCTTTAGACCCTATGAATAATTGGATGAACCAATACAAGATGAATATTTCCCTATATAGATATGTTGACACATAGGGTTTCATCCTCAGTGCAAAAAAGTTTCTGACAACAACCATCCCCTACACCAAAGACCATGAAGAATGCATGGAAGAAGATTTCATCAGAAATATTTTGGAGGATGAGGAGGTGGACAAGAGAGCATTGAAGTTCAATGAACTCATGGACCTAGAGAGACAGGTCAAGAGAAAAGGATTGTCTTTTGGGGGATTCTTCCCAAATATGCCTTATTTGAAAAGGCTAGATGTTATGATTGAGTCTCGTACTCTCCTATGCAATCAATTAGAGGATGCACTAGTAGTCCTAGAAAAGGGTAAAAAGGGGCACTCATCATCAAAATATGATGATGATAGTGATGAAGAATACTATGAGCCCAATTCCCCTCCTGTCAATCAAGCAATTGAAGAGCAGGCATCTCAGGGAGAGAATATCATTAACCTAACAGAGGTCTTAGAGAAGGAAGTGACAAATGAACCCCCACTCAAGAGATAGAAGATAGAAATAGGGGAACCTTCTCGAAAGAAGGAGAAGAAGATAGATAGAATTGGAGCCCTAATAACTAGAGACATGCCCTATGATAACCGATTGAGAAAATAGTTCAGGGAAGGGAAAAATTTGCAAAAAGATGTAGAAGAAGAGGAGGAGGTACCTCTTAGGACTTGTACAGATGAGAGGTTGATACATCAAGAAGAATTCTTGAAGGGTGAAAACTTCATAAAAAAAAGGAATTCAAAGATTTCCTCATCTGGAACAAGCAAAAATAGGTGGGAAAATAATTGCAATTGGCAGGTGATGATCCAGTCACAGAAGAGGCTCTACAAACACTACAGGACTATGATCCTGAATCTAACCAAATCACACCAGAGCAAGTAAGACAATTGGTTAAGGCTAGTGTGATGTTGTTAGTAGAAGGGTGGGATCTGTCCTCAACTTTTATAATTGATCATATAAGAAAACAACCTGATGTCAATTTTTCATCAAAAACATAGGTTGGGGATATGATAAGAGGGTTTGGATATAACTATAAATCCTAGGCACTTGCAATGTGGAGCTTAGCTCCTAAAGATAGAAGGCATCCCTTTTGAACATCCAGGAAAAGATGGAAGGTTAAAAAATAATCTGGTTAGTCCAGAATACAGGGGACTTAGAAATGTCCCAAGTGCTAACTCACTTTGCCCAACTCAATGAGGCAAAAGTAGTCCAAATGTCAGAAAAGCTAAAGAAACTCACTAGTGATATTGTTAAGGATGGGGAATTAGGATTGATAAAGATTAAGGAACAAGAGAAGCTCATAGCTAAGCTTACTCAATAGCTATTGGATATGCCAGAGGCTGCCCCTGCTGAGCCAAAAGAGGTAATGGATATTGAGATCCAAACAGAAGAAACAGGAGAGATAGATCTTGAAATAGAGTTAGAGAGCACAATAGTGTTATTTTGGGAGCATTGAAAACAATTTTGCAGCACAGAATAGACACCATCAAGGACAATATTGATGTGGTGTATGGAGCCTATTGTAAGTTCCCAGGCCTACAAATAGAGGTGAATAGTTTTATATTAATTTTGAATCCATCTATTCAACTTGGTCTGGAAGGAAAGCTCTTTTTGAGAGGTTGGCATTTGTGCAACCACTAAGGTCAGACTTGCCAAAGATAGTAACTTTGGTTGGCACAAAAATAGAATAGATTGGAGCCACTTTATTCTTTTTTAAAGGAAAATCAAATCAAATTGAGACAAGGTTGAATATGTTTAGAGTATGTTATAACAGGTTTGTACCTCCTATTAGAACTGAGGACAATCAAATCAAGCCATTAGGGCTATAGAGATTAGAATTTGATAATGTGCTTCCCAATAAGGATATTTACATATCCAATCAAGGAAAAATAGACATGGAGAGATACAATAAGATTCTGGATGAAGCAATAAAGGCAGAGATTAATTGTAATAAATTCATCACAAATGTTAAAAGCATAACAGATGCTAGATGGGAAAGGTAGAAGGCCCAATTGGAAAGCATACAGTGCTTTGAATGGCCTAAAGAGGAGGATGTGATAGCATGGGACATCATGAATAAGCCCAAGAAGAAGAAAACTATTATAGTTGACTTGGATGTCATGGATGAAGAATAAAAAGGACACTTGGCACTTATTCTATGAGCACAGGGAGGTTAGCAATCTTAAAGAGATTAGTGTAAGTTAGCCTGAATTGGTGGTTACTAAATCTTATTACAACTATCATATATTATCCTAAACATATACAGACAAAGGTGCCGACATCAACAAGAAGACAAAGAAATATCAGATCTTGTTCTTGAATTTTGTCCTCCCACCGCTTGGTGTTTTCCTATTTTTTGTCTTTCTCTAAGTTTTTAGGGTTAGGTTTTCTAAACCATCCAAAGCTTGTAGCATCCTTATTTTAAGGATTCCAAGATGGTTTAGGCCTATAAATAGCTCTCTTCTATCATTTTTTAAAAAAGGTTGGAATTGGGAATTGGAAATCAATGAAATATTATTACAGGGCAGACTACTAAAATTTGTCTGAGCCTTTGTATCATTTGTCTATCTATATGTATTTGAAGCTTTAAGACATTAATAAAAATATATGCAATCTCTGTTCTGCATCTTGGATTGTCTCTTTTCATTACTATTATTTCTCTTGTATGTTTATTTGTAAGGCACTTAGGCATACTAACCAGAAGGTGGTTGTGCAGTCATTTGTAAGCTCCTTCAAGGAAGGATTAATTATTTCAAGGGGCCCCAAAGAGCTTAGAAATAGTTTAAGGATCTAATGGTATAGATGTAGAAAGAGGATAATTTTTAAGGCATTTTATCTTTGTTGCATATGTTTTGTTAATCACCTTACTGGGGAGTTATACCAGATATTGACTCATAGCCCAAGGTTAAGGCACTGGTTTTATAGTTGACTAAGTAATTGATCATTGACCAACCAGTATTTTAATTTATCAAATCTTTCACGCATTTCAATATATATTCCATTCAAGTAATTATGTTCAAGGAATACAATTCAATCTATTGATTCCTTTAAGAGAGAATCAAACTAGGTTATCCTTCCTAAGGTTCACAAAGAACTGAAAAAGAAGGATGAGAATCCTTATTATCTTACTATCTATTGTAAATAGAATACTAGTATGGATCATTAAAATCTATATCATGACATTCATAATCATTTGCAAAGTCATCTATTCACTGATTCATTTGAAACATTCAGCAAATTAGTAGGAAGAAAATCCACTTAAAAGACATTGTAAATCAGTAATCATTCATAGGTAATACCTTCCTGAGCCAGTGGATCTCAAAAAAGAAGGAGGTGATAATAGGTATCCCTAGATATTATCTAATACCCTCATCAATTAGCCTTTCTTTTGTATGAAATAGGAGTTTGTATTTCAAGTACATAAGTATACTGTCACATCAAGGTTGTGTTGCAAGAAAAAGAGCTAACACTCTACATGCACTGAAACTGACATATCATGATCAAGGAGTCGCTGAAGGATTTGGCTTCTCTCCTTGGACATTGGAGGATTGATCAGCTCACCATTCAATGTGTTATTTGGAGAACCTATCCATGAAGTGTGATAGGGAAAGGAAATGTGCACATCTATCTACTTCCATAAATTCTTCTCCTTACAAACCTGCACCATTTTTTTCTTGTGTGATTCCAAATGATCAAAAAACACACACCCAGCATAGATTCTACATTGGCCATCTTAGTGAAGTCCGTTGCTGATAAGGACTTGTTATCCCTCACCATTGTCATTTCTTTTTTAAATTCCTTTGTCAAATCACCCAGTTCCTTTATAGTTTGACCATCCTCTTTGGTGAGAGCTATATTTAGGAATTTCAAGTCCTTTCTCATCATTTTGATCAGCTCCTTGAGCTCATTTAGTAGCTTAACCAAACTTTCATCTCCAAATTACAAGATCGTGTTCCTCCATTCAATGCTTTTCATGGCCACATAGAACACTTCATCATCAAGTCCAGCAACTAGTTTTTCAGCAAGGAAGTTGGTTACAAAAATCTTCTCAACTTCATACATTTGACTCAATATAAGAGACCACTTTCTCTTTTCCTTTTCCCACACAGTCATGTCCTCCTGCAAAAATTGCTGCATTAACTGTCTCTCTATCTTGAATCAATTGAGAAATATAATCCCCTATGCCTTGGATAATTCCCTGTATCCACTGTCCAAATACATCTACAACCAATTTACTCTTCTTAACATGTTCAAGAACATTGTGGATCTCAGGTGACCGCGGGTTGAAGGAATGAGAGATTTGAGAAATATGGGTAGGGTTGGGATTTGTGATTTCCTAAATAAACTTGACCAATAGCTTGATGAGAGATTTAAGCTCTTTCTTGTCCTTCTCATCCTTTAAGGTCCTCTTAATTATCTTTTTGGTATATGATTCCAAGTGAGTTACATCTACCTCTCTGGTTCCTTCTCCAAGGTTTATCTTTTCAACAATGTAGTCATCAACCGTGATATCACTAACAACCTTGCTACTTCTAGGAACCAAGCGTTCTGCTACCCAATGCCCTATTATTTCATATACAGTGATCTTGGATTTTTTCTTCATCCTTCTGGGCTTCACTACAGTGGCAAGGCAGTTTATTACCATATCTTCTGTTGGTAGAGTGATAGGTAGGATGTTTCTTTTTTTGTTGATAGATGTCTCAAGCCAGTTGAGAGTCAAGGATGGGGTTTGTAGGGACATATCTATAACCAGTAAGGAGTCTCCAACATTAGGCTGGTGATGCTTCAGGTTAGCTTCCAACTTCAGGGGAGAATGTTGAGGACCGTGATCAATATCCATGTTGTCTAGGTCAATTACCTCCTTTTCTTCAGGTTCTTTGGGACTCTGTTTCCTAGAGCACAAAATTATAGTGGACCGCTTAGCAGAGAAATCGTCTTCCTTTGACTCACTCTTGATTTTAGATGGAACCTTCTTCTTTTTAGGCTTCTTAGAACCTGCAAGGGGAACAACATCATTATAAATAGGACTAGGGTTGTCTACATATTGTTTCTTGTTAACCCCTCTGGTGTTATATTTTCCCTTTTTAGGAGGTCTTTTAATTTCTATCCAATCTTTTGTCCTATTAATAACACTAAGGATTTTAATGTGGATATTGTGTCTTTCTTCTATACCCTAGTCAATTTCAGGAAGAGGTTGATGTTTAACCTTCCTTTCATATTCTGCACTTATTATTTCATCATCTTCCCCTTCCAATATTCCTACGATATCTAAATCAATATTCAGTGAAACAATCTGACTAAGTGTGAACCTAGACCATCTTCTTCTTATCACCTCTTGATCATCATCACACTCCTCCCGATCATCATCACAATCCTCCCAATAGTCCTCCATCTATGGAATGTGGTAGAACTCATTTACTAGGCTAAAATGTTGAGTTGCGTAGCCTCTAACATCAAAAACTTTCCTACCTTCAAAAGTCTTCAAATTTATCTTTTTGAGCTCCAATTCTAATTTTAATGCATCTACAGAGGTTTTACACAGATAACGGCCTAGCTTAATGGGAAAATAGGACTTATCCCTAACTTTATTTTCTTTCAGTTTCTTGTGTACATGCGCCAGTTGGCGACTTACCTCCATAACAACTAGGATATCAAGGGCATACTTGGGAAGCTTGAAGGGTTCCCCATCAAATCCACCTACTCTTAAATATGTGAACCTTCTAAATTAAGTGTAGTAGCTTTAGTAGATATTCACAAAATCTCTAGCTTCTTTGGATAACCTCTATTCTATATCGCCTTTTAACTCAAATACTAGCCTCCTTGAAAATATGCCATTAAATTTCATGAAACTACTTGTGTATGATCCTTCTAAAAATGGGGATGGTAATCATAAATATTTATACTAGGGATGAGTGTCTTTTCAAAGAGGCCTTTCCATTCCTTAGTACATGCAAGAACATAAAACAAAAAGGAGACCATGTAGAATCCATTTCTCCCTGAGTCACTAGCTAGCTGGTGATGAAGCTCATTTGTTATATCCTCTACCCAGTCGATATTTTTGTCCTCCTAAGGTCACCTAGATATAAAAATACATCCAATCATGCCACAAGTATGCATGTTGATTTCCCTTTAGTCTATTCAGTAGTATTACTAAATCTGCAACCTCAAACTTGAAATGATCAATGGTAAGGGACTTTGGAAACCTAGACCCTCCCGCCTGTGACTTTAATAACCAGCATTATGCTATTTCATTCCTATATCTCTTATTTGTCTCAAAAAATATAGTTTGGGAGGTAGATATTATCCATGCCTCATATGGTTCCTTCTCAAGTATACCCATGGCCTTCAAAATCACATTTCTATTTATAAAAACAAGAGGGCTTTTGTCTGTCTTTTTTATACATCTCTCTTCACTATTGTAGTAAAATACACATTCTACAACTAATTCTGGCATGGTACCAATTCAAGGAAAGAGGTTGCCTCTGCTAACCCACTCTCAACTACTTTGATCATCATAGAATCCGGGGAGCGGTTCTTGATTTTTTCCTAATTTCTATGAAGGTTTGGGAAGGCACGACAGTGTCTTCGTACTTGGGAAGAGAGCATACTAAGCTTGGGGTGTGGCCAAAAATAGGAATAGGGGTCTTCATGGTGAGGAAAATGACAAGAATAATAAACTAGAGACTTACAGAAAACAAAGGCAAGTATTTTATTCAAATCAAAGCGTAGAAAACTTTCTTGATGAAACATTAAAGAGCAAAGCTTTGAGGGGAAATAACTGACCTGCAATAATCTCGAATTGTTCAAATTCTTGGGAAGAAGGAGAAATCTGAGTGGCATTACCTCTTCAAGTGTAGCAAGTAATCATAATTGACAAGGAGAAATTAAGAGGCAATTTATAACATTGCTAAAAAAAGATTGCGAGGATACACATTTAATGCGGGAGTCGAGCATTATGTCAAATAAATGCAGATGGCAAATGAATTAAATGAAAACATCAAATCTCAAACTTCACATGATCAAACCATCTTTAAAATGTCACTTCAATGATGATTATCACTATTTTCCCATACAAGTTAATATTTCTCTGCTAGTTGTCACATCAATCTCCTCATTACCAATGTTCGCCAATGACCAAGTGGCAACCCTTTTTTGAACTTCGAACCTTGAACTAAGGTAGTTCAAAGTTCAAATTCAACCTGCATGATTATTAAGAAGGACTTCCCTTTGGCATTCTTTTAAAAATAACAATACAAGTGGCTACAAGAATCACTCTATAGTTGAACTTTGAATCTTGAACTAAGGACAGTTCAACATTTGAGTTCAACGGGAAGGCCGACTTTGCATAACTTGTCGCTGTCACCACATAGTTTTGAAATAAAAGTGAGCATGCCACGGGGTGACAATGAACTTTGAATTTTGAACTAAGGGAGTTCAAAATTTAGGTTCAAAATGCTAGGTGTATCTGCAAAGTGTCAAAGGTAGGAAAAACAAGTTTAGGATTTTGACACTTAGATCAATAAAAATTTTAGAGGGGATTTTTGTGAAGAAGGGAAACATGACGAAGAAAGAATTGGTGGTAAAAATTTGTAATCAAAGATTGTTGTTAGGTAGTGAGTCTTCCTTTAGGTTGAAGTCCTTGTTGTATATAAGCAGTAAGCTCTAGGAAGTGTGCCTAAATGCATGTGCATTCCCCTTGTAATACTCCTAGCAGCATATAGTGCTTTTAAAAGAGTACATTCATCTTGTGGGTTTGATCCCTACCGTGGTTTTTCCCTTAACCGGGTTTCTACATCAAAAATATTGGTGTTATGTATTGGTTTATGTGTTATGATCTTGCATTCATGTTTATCATTCAAATCTGAGATTAAGGATAATAAGTTGGTTAAATTTTATGTGTTGGACACATTGATTCACCCCTCCTGTTGGTGTTATTTCCTGTTTAAATTGTGCCTTATAATTTTCCTAGGGTCCCTTGTAATTGGTAGTGTCCAAGGCTTTGAAATCAAGATTAAAATTATTCTTATGCCTCTACAAAGTTTGCTCAAACCCTTAACCTAGTTGAAAATGGTGGAAAATGACTAAAAAACCCTAACTGTCTTGGCCGATTCTATTTTCATGTTACTTTTTCGGTCACTTAAGTTACCTAAATTCATGTGTTCATGTTAAATGGGTTTCTTTTTACAAAAATACTATGTTATTCTAATAGCTTTAATAATTTCTAATTCACACCATGAAAAAATCCCTTTTATGTCATTATCTTATGTGGTGAGCAAGTCGGTTTTGATCGAATGGCCCGCTTAATGGCTTAATCAAAAGGTAAATGACATCTATCAGTTAAGAAATTAAGCGGTGGTGATGTGTGTCCTTGGTGGGGCTAAACAGTCATAAAGGTTCTCAGTTAAACAGTGGGAAAGTATGAAGGAATCTGATGGCTCACTTAATGGCTTAAATGAAAAGTGCGCGACATGTAATGGGCAAGCGATTAAGTGGTAGCGACACCTGTCTAGGAAAGCATGTAGGTCTAGTCGCAGACAACATGAAGGATGCTAAAGCTTGGAAAGATCTAATGGTCAGCTTAATGGCTTATACCCAAGATACACGACATCTATTAGGCAATCCATTAAGCGGTGATGACATCTCGCAGCTGGTGGACCAGGACATTCAAAGCTGGCAAGAGTTTAAACCACAGTTAAGTTGTTTTATATCTAACGGTCCGCTTAATCACATAAAAGGAAAGTGCTTGACATCTAGTGAGTAAGAGATTAATCAGTGGTGACACATGTCCTTGGTGGCAGTTTTTTTTGGGAAAATAACATAGCCGTTAGAAGTAGAGAACAATTGAAAATGAACCAGATAATGCTCTTGATATCTTGAATAAATTTCCACAGGGGAGAATAGTCTCACCGAGGGATTATGTAGTGTATAAAAGTAGAGGATACACTACTATTGCACCTAAAGCTAACAAACCTCTTCAGCATAATGGAAAGAGGTTAGCAAATATTGATGTTCAAGAGGTGCCCCCTCCCAAATGACAAAGGGTGGAAACAAAATAACAAGAGAGTGAATTGTACTCTCCTTCCCAATCCCCTTTGCAATATGATGACCAAGCCATCACTGAGCAATTGGTGCAATTGAGGAATGCTGGTGAGGTGGTTTTTAAAACTTAGGAGTTATAAGAAGGGATTCCAGATGCACCTAAACATATAGCAACTGACCTCACAGTAGCAAAATTTACTGGCAGGAAGTTAGATCCTATAACCAAGAAGGCCAGTGATGAATTCTTGTCTGATGACAATTTCATTAAAACTAGGGCATTCATTCAATTTCTATGGAGGTGCTACATTGATGAATTCAATCATAAGTGCCAAAAGTTGCAAGAAGCCTAGCCCAACTCTGCTAAAGAAGATATAGAGAAGGAGGTTAAGAAGGAGATGGTATCAAATTTTGATAAGATCACCCTTGAAGAGGGTAGAGAAATGATTAAGAAGCAGGGAGTTCTCATACTACCTCAATGGGATCTAGCAGATGCAGTAGTCTTTGATGCTATTAGAAGCAAGAAAAACCTATGAGCACTACTGGGATATCAATTGGTGCCCAGTTTAGTGAAGACCATGTAGCTCTAGCAATTTGGTCATTGAAGAAAAAATACAAGAGGAGAATAAAGGAGGGTCATGATATTGAAGATTTAGGTAGCCTAATTGTGAAGAGGGTTGTTGACACTTCAGGAACTGAAGAAGCAAACCTCATTGTTCAAACAGCTAGTTTAAGCCTAAGGGTAGCTAAGAGAGAAAAGGAGGCTTATGCCAGTTTAAATGAGAAGTATGAATTTGTACTTAAAGCCTACAATGAGGAAAAGGTCAAATCCTTGTTGAATGATAACAAAATAGCAGTACTGGAGGGTAAACAAAAGATCCAACTTATGCCCCAAGGGGTAATTTCTCAAGAACCTCACCAACCCTCCTCCTCTAGTCCATTTTTAACATATCCCACATCCCTTGCACCTTTGAGTCACACCACCCAAGAAGTCATTGATGCCAAAAGAGCAGAATTAGAGGCTGAGAAAAGCAGGTTGATCAGTGAGAGATCAAAGCTAGAAGAAGAGGGTAAAATGGATCTTGAAGATTCCCCTGCATACAAAGAGGCTGAGGAATTGGTGAAACAAAAACATTTTGATCGGATATTTTCCAACCTCAAAAGGTATGCCAGTGAGGTCAACCTTTCTAACCTCTATCTATTGGGAAAGAAGATTGCAGGCATCATAAGCAAACATGATAATGAAAAAGAACAGTGGGATTTGATAATGAATAACTGGAAAGGTAAGGCAGCCCATGTCAAATCCTTTTACTCTCTTTCAAAGGAGAAAAACAATATTGATATCATCCTGACAAGCACCCATAAATGTCTCAAATTGATGGTTAATTTGGACATCAAGAAGAACATGGTCATAAAGAGGGTCACAATTTTGAGAGAAGAGTTCTCCAAGGATAGATATGACATGTTTCCCAACATGTTCAAAGAGGATGGGAATGTAAAAAATGAAGCCTTATGGCTAAGGCAATTGAATGAAACACTAACCAGTAGAACAAAAAGTATTGTTACATTGGCAAATACTGGCTGGTTTGTGTTAACTATTGATATTTTAAACAAAGCCAAAGCATTTTTTGAATCCTGGGAGGTAGAAATTGAGAAATATAATGATGACTAGGAAGAATTCAATAGCCAGAAGGATGAGGTCCTTAGTTTCAGTTGGCCAAGTGATGAGGTGTTCACCACATGGGTTAGCAAGTATGGTATAGTCACCCCGGTAGCATGAGACAGTAAACATAAAGGGGATAGCTAACACCAAAGAGATTGAGCAGTTTGAGAAAATCCAATATTGGGGGCTCTGCATCAACAAGAGGACAAATTCTACATGACAAGGACCCAGCCACCTCAGAGCAACTTCAAGCATTCAAGCGATCATAGGACAAAAGATTACATGGCTTATAGCAAAGATTTGTTATCCCATCTGCCTGAAATTTTATCTCATCTGAAAACTATATTTTGTCCTCTAGCCCAGTCATCTGTACCTTGTTGCATCGTTATTTTCCAAAAGGATTCCAAGATGACTGTGGTTGTCTATAAGTATCAAGTTGTAATATTGTAAAAGGGATGGTAAAACATAAGACTACAAGGCAGATTTCTAAATTGTGTCTAAATGTTGGTTTTGAGTCTTTTGAATGTACTAATATCAAATTTACATTAATAAAATACAATGGAATCTCTATTTTGATACCGATGATGTCTTTTTGCATTTGCTATTAATTCTTGTATGTTCAATTTGTAAGGCATTTTGAGTATACTGGTTATAAAGTAGCCATGTTCTTGTCTATGAGTTGCTTTCAAGGAGAGTTTTAAATCTTGCAGATAATTGCAAAGGGTTAGGGTTTATGCAAGAATTTGATACAGGGGTGTGAGGATGAGAGGATAGTTTGTAAGGAATTCTATCTGAGGTTTATTTGTATTTCCATTGATTATCTTTAATATATGTATGCTCTATTTTGACTCTATCACCCATGATTAGGCACTGGTCAAAAATGCTGACAAGTGGTTGTTATCATCAATTCAAATTTAATCAATCTTTATATTTTTGTTATCTCAAGTACATGTCTAGCTAATTGTATTTAGTACAATTCATTTTAGTGATTCCTTGAAGAGTGAATCAATAGGTTAGCCTTCCTAAGCCTAATGGAATAAAAAGAAGGAGGATCACAAATCCTTAATCCACTGTTAAAAAACTACTGAAAGATAATATTCTCCCAAAGGTGCACCCACCTGGGTATGTGGAGCCCAAAGTGTAGAAGGATTTTTCATCCTTGTTAATTAGCCTTTTCCCTACGAGAATCTAACTTGGGTACAAGAGAGTCTAGAATTTATTGCTATTATAATTGATTCTACAAGAAAAAGAGCTAACAAATTGGTGACTCTGTTGGGGACTTGCAATGTTCTAAGAGTCATGATCATGAAAGAATTTGTCCTTACAATATTGAGAATTAGTTTGTTTTTCCTCATAATCATTAAAGGGATTTTATTCTGCTTATCTGTCATGGCACATTCTTTGAAGGTCCTGATTCTAAAAATGATACAGATCTTGTCTCAGTTGGAATAGTTGGAAACTCTAAAATAGCTAATCTGGCCCTTTGTTTGTTTTCAAGAGGAAGTCCACTGAATGGAAAAGATTTGTAGTTTGTTGGAAATAATCAAGACTAACCAAGTTACTGAGAGGGGAGGGGTGAATCAGTAACTCTTAAAACTTTAAATCATTTCTGCATTTAACCATTCATTTATCTAATCTACTGCAAGCATGAAAGTATAATCATTCATAACACATAAACACAAAGATTTGGTAACCCAGAAACCTTCCAAATAGAAAGTAAAACTGGGGTG
>MU226640.1:498139-510075 GCA_018584345.1 Thuja plicata | reverse complement strand
GTACATGTCTAGCTAATTGTATTCAGTACAATTCATTTTAGTGATTCCTTGAAGAGTGAATCAATAGGTTAGCCTTCCTAAGCCTAATGGCATAAAAAGAAGGAGGATCACAAATCCTTAATCCACTGTTAAAAAATTGTTGAAAGATAATATTCTAACAAAGGTGCACCCGCCTGGGTATGTGGAGCCTAAAGTGTAGAAGGATTTTTCATCCTTGTTAATTATCCTTTTCCCTATGAGAATCTAACTTGGGTATAAGAGAGTCTTGCATTTATTGCTATTATAATTGATTCTACAAGAAAAAGAGCTAACACCCCCTTCAATTGAATGTGTTGTCTTGGTCATAACATAAGGGCTTTATATTTTGGGTTGCAGGTTGTTGTAGAGCCCATGATCTAGTTGCTACTGAGAGTCAGCCTTACTCTACTTCAATGGTCTCTTAGTGGACCTTATATGGTATTATCAAACCCTACCTTGTGGAAGTCACTAAGATCTTCACCACAAGTTCTCTAGACCTAGTTCTTCACTATTAAGCTACTATCTCATGCTATAGAATCTATTATGATAGATTCATTCTCCAAGTTAAACTAACTGGTCCAACATGAAAAACCAAACTGAACATATTACACAAAGAACACATAACAGATTACAAAAGGTAGTTCCCAAATACTCTCTGTATTTTCATTTACACTCTGAAATCTATTACATGTACAATACTCTACAATATTTCTACCATCTCTCTCTCTCTCTCTCTCTCTCTTACAAACTTCTAACTATATATCTAGATCTACAAAATATCTCACGTCCTCCAACATTTCAACAACCTTGCACAGAAGGTATGGGCGATCCATAAATGACCCTCCCATCACTGGAATAGGTGTCCCTATTCATTCAAGACAAAAACAACATGTTGGGAGTCATTGTAGTTGACCCAGCTGGTCACAAACGTCACATCATGTGTTTCCTAGGTTGTTAACCGACATAACTGAGAAACAGACTACCATTACCAAGCACCAGTCTTGAGCATCAGAATAAAATTAGTCTTCAATACCCAAGTGTCAGTCAGCAACCCCAAGTGAAAAAACCTGATCAAAAAATGCTAGCGACAAACCCGGGCAGTAACCCTGAGCCACAAACCTGAGCCGTAGAACTACCCAACCGTTAGTATAACCTGAGCAACAGTATTTCCAAAGCACCAATGTAACCTGAGCAGTGGTAGTAATGCCCGAGCACCAGTATCTTATTTCCCTTTCACCAATTATGGTTCCTAGTGCCTTGGGGTGATTTCCAAAGGTTTATTAACTACCTCAACAAACACTTAAACTAAAAACAAGATAAAAAGAAACTATGGTGTTTGTTCACCGATTGACCTTGGTCATTACAAAAATGGTGGAACAAGACACCTTACAATCTTAAAATTCTTCTCTTCTAACCTAGGTTCTCCTGCACCATATCCCATGGTTTGATTGCTACCGAGAGTCAGTCTGACTTTGCTGCAAAGGTCTCTTAGTGGACCTTATAGGGTATTATCAAACCCCACCTTGTGGAAGTCACTAAGATCTTCACCAAAAGTTATCTAGACCTAGTTCTTCACCGTTAAGCTACTATCTCATGATATAGAATTTATTAAGATAGATTCATTCTCCAAGTTAAACTGACTGGTTCAACATGAAAAACCAAACTAAACATATTACGCAAAGAACACAATAGATTATAGAAGGTAGTTCCTGAATACTCTTTGTATTTTCATTTACACTCTAAAATCTATTACATGTACTCTCTCTCTCTCTCTCTCTCTCTCTCTCTCTCTCTATTACAAACTTCTAACTATATATCTACATATCCAAAATATCTCGCATCCTCCAACACTTCAACAACCTTGTACAAAAGGCATGGGAGATCCATAAATGACCCTCCCATCACTGGAACAGGTGTCCCTATTCATTCAAGATAGAAACAACATGTTGGGATCCATTGTAGTTAACCCAGTTGGTCACAAACATCACATCTCATGTTTTCTGGGCCGTTAACTGACATAATCAAGAAATAGACCACCATTACCGAGCACCAGTATCGAGTATCAGAACAAACTTCATCTTCAATATCTGAGCATCAGTAAGCAATCCTGAGCAAAAAACCCAAGCGACAAACCCGAGCGACAAACCCGAGCAGAAAACCCGAGCAACAACCCCGAGCCACAAACCTGAGCCACAGAACTGCCCAACCATCAGTATAACCCTAGCAATAGTATTGCCTAAGCACCAGTGTAACTTAAGCAGCAATAGTAATTCCCAAGCACCAGTATCTTATTTCCCTTTCACCAATTATGGTTCCTAGTGCCTTGGTTGGATTTCCAAAGGTTTATTAACTACCCCAACACACACTTAAACTAAAAACAAGCTAAAAAGAAACTATGGTGTTTGTTCACCGATTGAACTTGGTCATTACAAGAATGGTGGAACAAGACACCTTACAATCTTAAAATGCTTCTCTTCTAACCTAGGTGCTCCTGCACCATAATTCCACATCACCTCAAATCTAAAAGGGTAGAATTTTTTTTATTTAATGGAATCCAAGTTGAGAAGTAAAAGACTATGGTTAGACCCAAATCTTACATGTGAAAATAGAAAACATTTATTATAAATGGACCGAAAAGCCAAAAAAAAGACAATAATCCAGTCTGACTTATATAAGGTGGTTTCTAGATCTCATATTCAACCATGTAAATTTATTACCCAGCAAGTTTGACCATTGGCAAAAAAATCCTGAAAGTTTTGCATAGATCCAGCGAAATCTACAGAGCCCCCCTATTTTTCTAAGGGAAAGAGAGGACAGTTGAATTCTCACATCATCATCCAATTAGCATCAATGAAAGCAACACAATCTATTAGGAAAGAATCCCAAAAATCTCATCAATGAGTCACGATGTTAGGGGCATACACATTTGACAAAATCCATTTACCTGAAGAATGAACATCCAAGAAGGATATGTGAAGAGAATTTTTTTAATGAGTAAAGTGAACCAACCAAATTATTAGGTCTACAAAGAATAATCAATGCACCAAAATCCCCCTCAGCATCTACAAAAAGGAGTTGGCAAACGTCCAAATGTAGTTTCTAATTTTGTGGAAAGCTTCTTCCGTCAGTTTAGATTCTTGAATGAGAAGTATATTTGGATGAAGATATTTAATCAAATTTTAGTTAAAAATCTATTTATGAGAGTCATTGATCCCTCTAATATTCCAAGAAAGAATAATCATCATTTTGAGATGTGTGAGAAAAGTACTCGAGAGTGCTTTGGCTACCATTAGCTACATCCCTTGCTACAGTAGCTTCTCATATGTTTCCTGGTTCAATCCCTCTTTAATTACCTTATCATTGAGTTCCCCCATATTGGATTCTAAGGTTTTCTTAGTCTCAAAGATATTACCGAAGTGTTCCTTATTCTACTTGGTAACTTTACATTTAATAAGTTTTAGTTTGGATGTGAAGATAAAGGATTTTGATCCCTTAAATTTAGCTTTTTTGCACCATTTTTCAATGTTTTTGAGACAACCCTCATCCCTCAACCATATATTTTCAAATTTGAAGGGATTCCCTTTTGGAAGAGACACCTCCATAAAAGATAGTTGGATAGGAAAGTGGTCGGATCTAGAGGTTTTAAGGATGTCTGCATTCATTGTTAGAAATTAATCTTTTCTTGGTGAGACTATGTAATTAAAGGATAAACCAAGGTATCCTTATTTGTATTTGTCCTCTAGTCCAAGTAGGACATGTAACATTTTTGTAATTCCTTTAATAAGGAAATTAGATATTCTTCCTTAAGAGGAATCACACATTTGGCACACACACAATGTGAATGTGGCATTCATAGGATATGGGAGCTACATGTAAACTCCTTCACTCATCTATACTTAAGAGATGCTTCTCTCTCACTTCTAAAGGTTGGTTCTCACAAGTTGGTTCTCATGGGATTTATTCTCTCTTCTTATGTCATTCTAATTCTTTCTCTCACAATATTGTAATGAGCTTCTTGCTCAAGTTCTCTCTCTTTCATGGCTTCTTGCCTCATTCATATTATTTATAAGGGGTTTTTTCTTTTTTTTCCCCTTTCAAAATTCTTGTGTACTTGTCTTGGTCTTGGAGCATTTTGGTGATCTTGGTTTTTGATCTATTGAAGGAAAATCTCTCTCTCTCTCTCTCTCTCTCTCTCTCTCTCTCTCTCTCTCTCTGGTAAAACTCTTCCTTTTGCACTCTCTCTTGGATTCTTTATTTATCTTCTTTCCATTTTCTTTTATGTTTCTAACATTCATGTTATAGATAAATTTAGCCATATTACCCATGAAGAGGAATCTGTCCAATTTTTGCAATGTGGCATGGCCCAACCTGTCTATTGGTCCATGTAAAGTTCCCATTTGTCATCGGTATTTCCAAACTATTTAGTTTTTGTAACGATTAATTGAATTCCCTCGTTGTTAATGAATCCCTAGAAGATACCCCAACTTTATCTTTTGCCCCTTTAATCACATTAAAATCCCCTCCTAGGATAATATTTTAATTTGGGTGTGTCGTTATAAATTTATCTAATTATTCCCATACCATCTATTTCTCATTTAGGAATTTTGGGCCATATACGTTGATAAGTAAGGAATTCAGGTTGCTATTTAGGCTCCTAACCCTGCCACACATCCAATTATTACTATTATCTACGGGGATGAAGTCTATTTTCCTAGGATTCCATATGATACCAATCCCATCTTATGCACCATCCGAGGGAATGCAATTGATTTCCCATTGTCCATATTTCCTTTTTAGATTTTCATATTCTTCTTCTTTTAATTTTGTTTCTTGTACCATAATTATGTCTGCCTCTAAGGAAGATAAACTCCTTTTTAAGAGGTGTTTCTTGTTAGGGGCATTTAGACCCCTAACATTCTAGGATATGAGTTTCATGGTTGTTTGGGAAGGAAATTCCCCTTCCCTGCATTCAGAAGCATTGTGATCTTGGCCTGACTTGAGGCATTTCCGTCTTTTTCCCTTAATTCATTGATTGATTTTCTACCCCACTTTCTAGCTTGATTAGCACAGTCCAGAGAGGATCTGCCTGGGTGACTTTTACTAATCCCTAAAATCTCTGAACAATTATTATTATTGTTAATTATTTGTTGATCTTTCCTGCTCATGGATTCCATTATGTTTAGGATAAGTGTGTTGTCTTTTTCGTTCATTACCTCATGATGGTTAAGAATATCCAAGCCTAAGAAGTCATTTATGGCATCTATATCTATTTGTTCCTTATTAATTTTTGTCTTATCTATTACATCTGTGATAGCTAAATGTGGGCCTCTAATTTAGCCATACACTTCAACATGGTCATTACTCTTCAATCACATACAAAAATGAATATAGATTAATCCATCCTGCATGTGTGAATGAATCGACATGTTGCCTTCTAGAAGGTTGGAGTATGAGCTTGCTCTCAAGTCATTGCAAGCTCAGTGACTACATCGAAGACCTAAATGAAGGATTTTAAGCTATGATAAACTATCTAAGATGATATGCATATGCAGTTAATCCAAAGCTAATTAAGATTCAGTTTTAGAGCACCAATTAAAGTGTGTAAGATTGATTTTAAAACATCAATTGAAATATGCTCTAAGATTAGATTTTCATGATTAACATAAAAGTAAACAACAATTAAAGCTAAGAATGCAAGTAAGCTAAGATAAAAATATAGTATAATAACTTTATTAAAAATTAGGATCCTTTGTGAAGGAAAAGAGTTTTTCTTTTATAGAAATCTCTCTCGAATCGACGGTCAAGATCGAACAAAAAGAGTGGCTCATATTCGATTGAAGAAGCACAATCCATGTGCAAGTGATTCAATTGGTCGAGAGAGTCAATTGACTGAACTGACAGATCAGTTATTTTGGAAACTTCCAAAATCAGTTCACAGTCAACTGAAATGTTTCCAAAATGATAAACAGTGGAGAATCAGTTAACTGAGTGGAACTGGATTGTTTCCATTTTGATAAATCAGTTAACTAGATTTGATGATGTCATATGCATTTTTAATAAATTAATTGATTTTGAATCCACATTTATGTTTTTATAATTAATTTAATTCTTTTTTTATTTAATTGACAATTTTGTAATTTTTATTTAATTAATATGTCATAATATCAATTAAATAATAGTATAAAGTTTATTTGCCAATGTAATGTGATTTTAGGAATTAATTAATTAATCAAGTAAGATGATCGATTAGGACCTAGGGTTTAGGTCACATCAGTTTGATTTGATGAATTGCATGTTTGATTTTGGACTTAGAATAATCAAGATTAGGGTTTCTTGATTAATTGCTGAGATTGGGGGTCTAGGGTTTATGTGACCATTTTTAGGTGATTACATTTTCCCCTCTTTGAATTGATGTGCGATCAGCGCATTGATTCAAAGAAATGTTACTGATGAGATCAAGAATAGTTTTATTTGAAGTGATGAAACCATTCTTTTGAAGAAGAAGACTGACTTCGAGCTTGATTGGATGAAGATCGATCAAAAGATATAAAACAGAATGCTCAGTTTGATTTGAACCGATGAAACTAAACATCTGTCAGGAACTCTTAAACCTTTTTGATTGGTTTGAATGCATAACCAGTTTGATTTGAAGCGATGAAACTGATTACCGTTAAGAGATTTGATTAGCAAGAAAATTGACTTGATTTGAAGCGATGAAGCCAATTTGATCAATGTATCTGGTTTCAATAATGAATAGCCCGTATAAGACCGATCTTGTCTGGTTTCGAGTGTTTTCACCACTGTATAAGATCGTTGATTAGGTTGCCTTTTATTTAAGATGATCTCAACTTGATTTGATGCGATGAAGTTGAGATGCCCCAAGCGATGGGGTTTTGATTGAAGATATGACCACTGGAATGTTGATGTCCTGATCCTGCCCCCTCGGGAGCGAAATTGAAATATGGCTAGGTGCCCCAATGATGAAAAAAAATTTAATTGATTAGACAATTTAGGAAGAAACTAATCTGATTAGAAAGAGGTCCCACGTGGTTAGGACAAAATCTATACTTGATGAGAGGTCTTGTTTGACCAATATTGACCAAAATTAAGATACATGGATTGATGAGAAGAAAAGCATGAGAGATTTCCATTGGTAGTGCGAGTGGTCAAATTTTGGTTTTGATTTTGATCTTGAAAATATAATCAGGACAGTTGATTTAGCAAGGGGTGTCATGACCACTTGACGATGAGAAGATTGATCGATTAGAATCTTAGATCCTTCACATTGGATAGAGATAAAGTTGTTATGTTGATTTCATCACTTTGCAGATGCAGGTGCAGATGCAGATGCAAGACTAACATGAATGCAACCTAAGGTGTAGTCACTGAGCTTTAACTTTGAAAATTTTCATCATTGAGCATTTTTGGAACATCAGAGTAGATACAATCCTTAATGTTGCCACTATGACCATAAGAATATGAATATGACTTTCATCGGATAAGATATGGGAAACTAACATAAGCATCAAGGCACAAAAGTTGAGATGACCTGAACATTGTTTCCAGTTGATGTTGCAAGAGTACACCAGTATCGAGGCATTCAAAGCCAAGATAACCATGAGTGTGATCTTACATAAACAAACATAGCAATAATAGTCAAGGATATAGTTTCGACCTCACCTTGGCATACAAATAAATAGGATCGAGGGATGTGAGGCTTTTCTGCCTTAATACAGGAGCTCTTACCACATACACCCAGTTTATTTGACATTGCTAGATCATCGGGACCATACCAACAAGCAATAGACAAAGAAAAGATTGGAAAAATCAATGAGAATAGGCAGCATACAAATAATATTTCAGCATACTTCAGCCAGTCTCAAATTTTTTGGATATGTATATGTATGAGGTGTTGAGAAAGATCATTGTGCTTGTGAGTGCTTTGTGTTTGATTGCTATCAATCTATTGTTTACGTTTGCGATATCCAATGTGTGTTAAGAAACACAGATGCGTCCAAAGATAGTGTTAAGAAACACTGTTGATTGTGGTGTTGAGAAACACCTTCTTGCGTCAGTAGTGAGTTGTCCTTCAAAAATCACAAGATTACTGACTCTAGTGTAAACCAAAGATGTGATCAAATTGGGGACCCATGCCCCTAGTAGAAAATGATGATAACTGACTTGACTCATACTGCGAGGAAAAAATCCGGTTTGATTTCCCCCAGGTTATGGCTTTGGATCAGTTTCAAGCCAGGAGGGTTCTTAGAAGAACTAGAGTGTCACAAAAGTGACTGAAAGCTTATGTACAAACTGAAGCAAAGGATTGCCTAGACTAAGCATTGATAGATGGAGCACTGAGTACAAGAGGTGCCTGTTTACTAGGTTTTCACCTACTTGGCAGAGATTTTGTTTAGCATAAATTGACTTGATTTGAAGCGATGAAGCCAATTTGATCAATGTGTCTAGTTTCAGAAATGAATGACTTGTCTAAGACCAATCTGTCTAGTTTTGAGTGTATCCATCACTGTATAAGACAATTGATTGAGTTGTTTTTATTTATGATAATCTCAACTTGATTTGATGCGATGAAGATGAGATGCCCCAAGCAATGGGGTCTTTCTTGATGATGTGATCATTGAAAACCTGGTAAGCATGCCTCTGTCGCCATCCTTTTTCTCAATTTCAATTTTTTTGTATTTTTGATGTTTTTGATTTTTTTTATTGATGCATCAAGGAACCTATTGCTAGGTTCTCACCAAGATGATCATTTTTTTCAGGAATTTTTGCAATTTTTAGATTTTTTTAGGATCATTTTTCAATTTTTTAGATTTTTTAGAGATTAACCATTCTCAAGCAAGATCACATTGGTTTGCCCCCAATGTCTAGCAAGGTAGAGATCATTATAGATGGATTAGAAAGTTGGTGGATGAGGAGAAATAGACAATGATGGATGAAGAGGGTGAATGTGACCCTCAAAGACAGTCTCCTCAAGATTACCCAAGCTAGGGAAAAAAAATATAGCAATGTAGGCTCATGGAACAGTGCTGGATAGCATATAGGATAATGACCTGATGTCATGAAAAGCATGCAGTCCAAAAGAATGGACATGTCAAGAGACTTCTAAGAAATAGTTTTACATTTTTTTGTTCTTCATTTAGATTAAGAGGTCATTAGGATAGGATATAGCTATGATCAAGATAAAGGGTGGTGAAAGCTATGAGTGGATGCTCTGGGATTTGGCAGGAATGTGCAGAGATAGGAAAGATCAGGCTTGGGATAAGCAATATCACAATAGGGTGCCATGGATAGGCTCAACCTTGTCAAGATCATCAGAAGGAACGTGGATGCTCACAGGATAGCTAGATGTAAGATATGATATATATGATGACATGGAAGGAACTTGCCCCCAAGTGAAGAGTGCAAGTAGAAGGAATTATGCATGACGCCTGTTTGCCAAGTTTTCATCATGGTACTTATCCAAGGTGCCACAAGAAGTGGTTTTCACCATAGGAAAGATTGATTTATCTTTACTTTTTCTACCAAGGTGCCTGTTTATGAGGTTTTCACCAAGGTACATTTTTCTTTTTTTTAATCTTTTTTTTTTTGTACTTCTTGATTTTATGAAGGAACTTAAGCTTCTTACTCTTTAGATAGTGCTCCTTTGAAATATATGATATGATGGGCCAAGGACGCTAAAAGTATGCTCAAAGATGCTAATAGGGTGATGGTAGAGGAGATGATATGGAGGATAAGGGAGATGTTAGGAAAGGATTTTTGGGATGGATTGGATAAGAGGAATGTAAGGATATGAGATAAGATCAACATCGACATCACATCCCTGGAAGGGTAGTGGACAGATGGAGGTAAAGTGGATGGAATAGCTTGAGGTTTGATGGATGAGTGGATATGGATCTTGGTATGTGAGGACCCAAGATGGATGAAGCATTAAAGGTAATGGATTTTGGGATGTAAGGACCCAAAATAGAGTTAAAAGATGAAAGATGTGTAGCTGAAGATGAAGTGGAAGACTTTGGAAGCTTGGATGCCAACTCTGACTTTTTCATTTTGTTCAAGCCTTTTAAGAGAGATTTGGGAATCCATATAAATTTTGATTTTCTTTTTGTATCCAGGTCCTTTAGAAGAGACTTGGGAATCCACATAGCTTTTGATTTCCTTTTTGTATCCAAGTCCTTTAGAAGAGACTTGGGAATCCACATAGCTTTTGATTTCCTTTTTGTATCCAAGTCCCTTGGAAGAGACTTGGGAATCCACATAGCTTTTGATATTCTGTTGCATATGGATGATTTAGAGAGTAGTTCTTCCATGATGGATTTAGGAACCCATATTTTCTTTGATTTTATTGTTTTCTCAGTGGACCTTTCTGGTCTCTTGAATAGTTCCTTTTTCTTTGTAGTCACATGTCGATTAGATGGGACATAGTGATCTTCATATGTAAGTGGATTCTTGGATTTTTGATTTCTTTGTTGCACATCTAAATTGCTTTCAAAAGACATAGGAATTTTGGATGTATAGGGTTGATATGACTGGTTCATATGGATGGGTTGATAAGGAGAGTTGAAGGATACATGTCTTTGTTGATCTTGCTAGGGGATAGGGTAAATCGATGAAAAGCTAGTAGTGATAGGCATGGTGGATGGAGGGATATAAGGACCCAATATAGTGTTGGAAAGTTGACTATACTGAATTATATGACTTTATTTAGTGTTTTCATTATGGCAACAAAGTCATATGAAGTTTTGGAGTCAGCACACATTACCAGAATATCAGAAATTGTCTAAGTACAGAAAACAGGACAAAGCAAGGAACAGACTGTTATAGTTTTGATTAGCGTGTGTTCATATGTTATCCAAATGATATGTGCCTTTGAATATAATCTTATGAGTATGTTTACATGCTAATTCTAAGATGGCATGATCAGATCTGCAAGTGGTACAGCTAGTGAATGCCAGAACAGGATAGAGATCATGGAAAGAGCTGACAGAGATTGTTTTGGCGTGGAAGTTTCACTCATCCTTAGGACTTGCACCTTTGGATTATTGATTTTTAGTGACCTAAAAATCTATGGTTAAAAGTGCATGACTTGATTCATCTGGGATAATTAGTTAGAGCTATTTTGGTGAAGCGGACTGTGTGAAAAGATGTGTCTGTTCAGTTTGATTAAAGCAGTTATAATTAATGTTAAGCTAACTTAATGAAGGGTTGTGTGGTTATGTAAGTGATAAAGATAGATTTTAAAAGGTTTCCCAAAGCTGACATGTTCATTTCCTTTGAGGAAGTACTTATAGAAGGTCATTTGAGAAGAGAAAAGTTGCGGAAGCCAGAGATAAGAAAAGTAGAGCAGAGTGTAAAAGCAGCAAAGATATATCTATCATATGTTGATGATATAGATATTCAAGTAGAATCTTTCAGAGTGAAGATAAAAATTTTGTAGTTCTTTACAAGAGGTTAAAGTATTAGTGCACAAAAGGAACTGATTAGACAAGTAGTGTCACAGTAGCAGTTCACCTTGCAGATACAGTGTGTATCAAATATCCAGAAGGTTGTAGCCTTCACCATTTGGACAGTGAGTCCACCGCCCCTAACAAGGTTATTGTAAAAGACTCCTAACAGGGTCTAACCCTTAACAAGGTCACTGTACTTCATGTATTGTAACGACAACTCCTAACAGGGTTAAGGATCTTCTAACAAGGATCATAAGACACTAGTACAGAATATTTCTGGGTACTAATTCCCACTGGGGTTTTCACCTACATTGGGTTTTCCCATAATAATATATGGTGTTATGTGTTGTGTATATTTATCTTACTTGCATTGATATTCAAGTTCAGTACATAAGCATTTAAGTAAAGATTCAGATAATAAGAAAAATTATTAATTGATAGATCACTGATTCACCC
>MU226640.1:446997-493364 GCA_018584345.1 Thuja plicata | reverse complement strand
CGACTGAACTCGGTAAAGACTGAATTTCCTTTGTTGACCGAGTGAGCCCGGTAGTAACTGACTTCTCAATATATTATTCTGGAGTGCTCGGTAGACTCTGTAAATTGCTTCTCTTACCGTCTGAACTTGGTAGACTCGGTGTAATGACTGATATGACATTCTTAGCTCGGTAGACTTTGTCTGATGACTGATATGACATTTGTGTAAACATCAAGGACAACACACAATTTCCAACAGACTTGATTCATCCATTATAATTAGTTAGAGCTATTTTGGTGAAGCGGACTGTGTGAAAAGATGTGTCTGTTCGGTTTGAGTAAAGAAGTTATAATTAATGTTAAGCCGACTTAATGAAGGGTTGCATGGTTATGTAAGTGATCAAGATAGATGTTAAAATTTTTCCCAAAGCTGACATGTTCATTTCCTTTGAGGAAGTACTTATAGAAGGTCATTTGAGAAGAGAAAAGTTGCGGAAGCCAGAGATATGAAAAACGGAGCAGAGTGTAAAAGAAGCAAAGATATATCTATCATATGTTGATGATATAGATATTTAAGTAGAAGCTTTTAGAGTGAAGATATGATTTTTTTAGTGCTTTACAAGAGGTTAAATCATCAGCGCACAAAAGGAACTGATCAAACAAGCAGTGTCACAGCAGCAGTTCACCTTGCAGATACAGTGTGTATCAAATATCCAGAAGGTTGTAGCCTTCACTATTTGGACAGTGAGTCCACCACCCCTAATAGGGTTATTGTAAAAGACTCCTAACAGGGTCTGACCCTTAACAAGGTCACTGTACTTCATGTATTGTAACGACAACTCCTAACAGGGTTAAGGATCTTCTAACAAGGATCATAAGACACTAGTACAAAATATTTGTGGGTACTAATTCCCACTGGGGTTTTCACCTACATTGGGTTTCCCCATAATCATATAGGGTGTTATGTGTTGTGTATATTTATCTTACTTGCATTGATATTCAAGTTCAGTACATAAGCATTTAAGTAAAGATTCAGATAATAAGAAAAAGTATTAATTGATATATCACTGATTCACCCCCCCCCCCCTCTTAGTGNATATCACTGATTCCCCCCCCCCCCCCTCTTAGTGATCCTATTCCTAACATATAGATGGAAGGTTTGAAGGTTTTAGCCTTGGAATATAAGGACCAAGGATGGATTTAGAGGATAGTGAAGGATGATGTGTACATTTTAATGGAGGGATATAAGGTGTGGAAGGGATATCAAAATCTTTAGAGTGAGTTGCATTGCCAAGGCTCTTCTCTTTTGAATTCATCTTTATATCAATAGGAGAATGAGTAGCTTTCATAGGAGAAACTGAAGCTTGAGAGGATTTATTGTTATGCAAGGGGTTTAGAGGAATGATTTTTTCATGAGGTGGATATGGAGGAGCATGACAAGGAGATGATGGGATGCTATGATATTGACAAGGATCTTTAGATGGTGTATAAAGGGTACCTTTCTCTTGATTTTCATTAGGCCCATTAGAGATGCTAGAAAGGATATCTTGATCTTTCTTGGGAGATGGAGGGCTATGTAGCTCTTGAGTTGTAGGGATATCTTCTTGGAAGAAGTGAAAGGGGATGATGAAATCATCATTGGACTCTTGAGATATGCGACTTTGGTCAACCATTAGATAAGAATGGATGGTGTCTTAATCTTGATCATTACTATTTGTTTCTTCACACTTTGGATTGCCCTCTTAACATGGAGCCACATCTAAGGATGAGGTAAGAGTGTTGATATACATGTGAGATTCTTGACAAGCTGATGGATAATCATTTGCAATAGGCATGATAAGCGTTGAAGCACATTGATGCTTTGGGTCAATGATCTTTGAAGCCTGAGAAAGACTTATAGACGTATGCCAATTAGCTTGGATCTCTTTTAGAGGTAGTCCCTGAGGGTAGACATAGTCGTCATTAAGCTCAGTTCTTGATAGAGATGGTGTGTCTGGTTGTGAATTTTTAGGAGATAGAGGAATGGTGGAAGAAGTAGATGTGATCTATGAACCATTGCTAGACATGGATTCTTGATATTGATCATGCTCGAGATTAGATGAATCATTAGGATTTTCAACTTTGATTATGCCATCATCTATGAGATCTTGGATTTTATGTTTCAACTCTATGCAAGATGAAGTTTTATGCTAATTATGTTGATGATATGCACAATAGTTACTCAATAATCTTTGTCCATGTGATGTGGCTTGAGGTAATGTGATGAGCTCATTCTCAAGAATTTCTTGCAATGCAGATTCATAAGATTTCCCCAAAGGAGTAAAGACTCTCGTGCATTTAACCCAAGGTTTTTCTTTCATGATGTTACTAATCCCTTTGGAGGAAGACTTCATGTTATTTTCAGCAGCTTTTAGGGCTTTGGAGCCACTCGCTTGATAATGATCAAATAGAAAAGGATAGATTGAGCTTGATGAGGATTTGTTGGATTGTGTATCCTTTTCCCCCTTTCATTCTTGGATTTGAGATTGCATAGTTTGAAGTTGTTTTGATAAAGCTACTATAAGAATCTCTTCTTGCGCGTTGTTAGGACCATAAGGTTTAGCCCATTTGCTTTTAAACATTGCAAGATTGGGTTGATGCGCTTGCATAGAATATTGAAGAGGAGGTATGATGAATCGATTGATTGACTGTCAGGTGTTGAAGTGATATCTAAAGTGTTGATTAAGTCCAAGACCAAAGCATGGAGGAGATAAAGTCCAACTAAGAGAAAAGCAACGACTCTGATCTTGAGTCAAGGTTAACAAACCTGCTCTCGCAACTCAGGATAAGGATAGCACAAATAAGATGATAAGATAACAAGTCACTTGGACTAGCACAATGAAATCAAATTTTGAAACAGCAACAAGCCAGACTGTCAACAGATTGTAGTCAAAGATATATGAGTGATGATGTTGAGAACACAGATTTGTGAAAATTTGGAGAGAACCTTCACAGTAGAATAGAAATTGGATAGCAAGTTGATAGATTTCCATATTTTGATAATAGATGCAGAAACTCAGACAAGAGTTGATAGCTAACACCTAGAAGTGCAGATTTTGAATCTGAATGATCAGTTTGATGTTTGTATTGAATATTTTGTTTGTTTATTTTTGATGCTTCACCCACACAAGACACATCAAGCAGAATGTTTGTTGTAAAAATAACAAAGACACCACAATCCTAAGATAGCTAGGGCAATATCTATTGAATTCCCACTTGAACCAAAGTTTAGCCATGCCTACTCATAGCAGACAACTTAGAAGCTTGGAGGCACGGGCTCCTCCTTACAGTGCACTCACTTCTCAGGCACACCAAGCTTCGAATCCCAAGGGTAATCACTTCCCAAGGGACTATTGTCTCTACTAAGAGCTATGAAAGTGTGGGACATCTTAGTCAGTCTCTGACCTTCCGTGCCAATAGATAGAGGGTTTTTGGATACTAGAACATAGTTTGTAGTAAGGGCATCCATTCAGGTGGTTATACTTGCGGCAGATTATCTCCATTATGGAAGCCTCCTAGCCTAAAAAAGTTACGTTCTGTAGGTTTTAACACACCACAAGGGTACTAAGGGAGATCTTCTTCCCAGTATAACGCAATCAACACCTGTTCACTATGACATTAATCACAATGACATTTTTATATACCGGTTTGGAAGGGCTTGGCTTTTAGCCTGTTACCAGTTGGGCAATCCACTCTCACCGGCTCTGTTAAAGCACTTGGGAGGTAGCCACACTAAAGGATTTGTATGAATTTATCTTTCACCCAAGATCTGTGAAGGTGAGGGGAGAGGATACGTCCATACAATTCATTGGTTTTACAAACTAGAAGACACTTCAGGTAGAATAAGAAAATGACAATAATGTTTCTGGATTTTTTATCATCCCAAAAGGGCGAGAGCATAATTTCCTGACATCATTTTCATTTCTAAAATATCAAACAAATGTTCATTTTAAGAAGTCCTGCATGCGGGTTCCTATTTTAAGAAATCAAAAACAAGATGCAAGCACAATGTTTTGCGTTTTATCGATCAAAGGCAACCTGCAAAACCAATTCGTGAGTAGTTTGTGTTTTAGTCTTCTTTTTTAGCGTCCTACAAACCACTGTTATGAAAACCTTACCTATTCCTGCACATGCAACCCACTGTTATAAAAATCCATAAACAAAAAAAAAAAAAACATAGCTTGCCAATCCCACGTGTTAGAAAATCAGGTTAGTCAAAGATAATATATCATTTGATAATCAAAAAAACATGTTGTCATAAAAATTAGGTTATAGCCAGTCTGCACTAAATCAATCATAACTTTTGCAAATCCTAATGAAATTAATTCAAACCAACAGAAAATGAAAGCTAACTAAAATACCCTTCCATAAATATAAATTTCAGATCTATATCATTTCATATGTGCACATACCAATAAAAACATCAGTCAGATTTCTGGAAAAACACCCCAAAAATTTATCACAAAACTCACAAAAATTAACCTTGTGGTTGTGGGTTTGAGCCTCACGGTGGGCGCTAGAAATGTCATAGCTAAATGTGGGCCTCTAATTTAGCCATACACTTCAACATGATCATTACTCTTCAATCACATACAGAAATGAATATAGATTAATTCATCCTACATGTCTGAATGAATCGACCTGTTGCCTTCTAGAAGGTTGGAGTATGAGCTTGCTCTTAGGTCATTGCAAGCTCAGTGACTACACCGAAGACCTAAATGAAGGATTTTAAACTATGATAAATGATCTAAGATTATATGCATATGCAATTAATCTAAAGCTAAATAAGATTTAGTTTTAGAGCACCAATTAAAGTCTGTAAGATTGATTTTAAAACACCAATTGAAATATGCTCTAAGATTAGATTTACATGATTAACATAAAAGTAAACAACAATTAAAGCTAAGAATGCAAGTAAGCTAAGATGAAAATGTAGTATAATAACTTTAATAAAAATTAGGATCCTTTATGAAGGAAAAGAGTTTTTTTTTTATAGAAATCTCTCTTGAATCGACGATCGAGATCGAACAAAAAGAGTGGCTAAGATTCGATTGAAGAAGCACAATCCATGTGCAAGTGATTCAATTGGTCGAGAGAGTCAATTGACTGAACTGACTGATGAGTTATTTTGGAAACTTCCAAAATCAGTTCACAGTTAACTGAAATGTTTCCAAAATGATAAACAGTGGAGAATCAATTAACTGAGTGGAACTGGATTGTTTCCATTTTGATAAATCAATTAACTAGATTTGATGATGTCATATGCATTTTTAATAAATTAATTGATTTTGGACGCACATTTATGTTTTTATAATTAATTTAATTCTTTTTTTATTTAATTGACAATTTTGTGATTTTTATTTAATTAATATGTCATAATATCAATTAAATAATAGTATAAAGTTTATTTGCCAATGTAATGTGATTTTAGGAATTAATTAATTAATCAAGTAAGATGATCGATTAGGACCTAGGGTTCAGGTCAGATCAGTTAATTTTGATGAATTGCCTGATTGATTTAGGACTTAGAATAATCCAGATTAGGGTTTCTTGATTAATTGTTGAGATTGGGGGTCTAGGGTTTATGTGACCATTTTTAGGTGATTACAACATCAATTTTGTTTTCCTCTTCCAAGTGTTTACTTAAATTATGCTCCTCCAAAATATCTCTTATTTTTCCCACATTGATGCCTCACCTAATTGGGTTTTCTATCTCTACTATACTCTTTGCTTTCCTATCCTCATACGTATCTTTGTTGATTAATTCTTGGTTATGAAATTTATTTCTAATCTAGTGGTTTGTGTCTTTAGTATGTATTTGGAGGAAGAACTTGTCCCTATGGAGCCATATTACATTGACCATGATTAGCCAATTATTTCCTAACAACATCTCTCATTACCTTTGTTTGTTGTAGGACATTATTTAGGGATGTCTCATACTCAGAAATACTAATGTCATCTGGATAGACCCTATTTCTATCAGTACTATCCAAATTCACCATCCCTTTCATTTCTTGATCTAAGACATCCATAATTACATCCTCCCCATCTTCCATAATTTCTCCTTCCTCTATCACTTTAATTCCATCCTTTTGGCTCTTATCAGGTCTACCACAAAATCCCCACCTCTCAGATCATCAAACTTAACCTCAAATTCCATATCCAAAGTGGGGAGGAGAGAGGAAATTGTGTCTTCCATTGGAAATTATGTAATTATCCTTCCTCTATACAATTTAGGAAGAATTTCAAAGATGTCCACCTTGGATTTAATAATAATCGATTTCAACAATTTAATATTTATGTTCATTTTGACTAAGATAACATAGTTTGCATAGTTAAAACCTTCCTCCTCCATACCTACAAATGTTCCTATATTATTACCTATTTTCCTTATAATCTCTTTATTAATCAGTTCTACAGGTAGATTCAGAAGAAGGATAGCTCGCTCTACTTTAATGTTTTTTTAATTTTAAAGGATTGAACTTAGGTTGCCATGCTAAAAAGGAAAAATCCATACCTCTAAAGTGTGGAGAGTTGCTAGTAAGGAATATCCTTAACCGCTCTATGAGGTCTATTTTGTTGTTATTTCCCACATCAGCTAATTTTCACACTTTCCAATAGAAATCCATAGGAGGAGAATATTTACCTTTACAAAATCAAGAGGGGGAGGGTGGAGTAAAGAGAAAGGGAAGGGAAGAAAGGGGCACTTACTCCTTAGAATAGGAAGAATAGGAAGATGAGAAAGGAGAGGGAGGGGGAGATGGGGGTTTGGGAAAATCCAAAGCGGATGAAGGGATGGCCAAAGGATTAACAAAAGGAACCAGTTGAAGATCAGACAGGGAAACTTCAACTTGAAGAAGGTCCATCACAAAAGAAACCCTATCAGACACCTGCTCCATTGTAGGAAAACACCAAGAATACCTCTATCACCAACAGGAGAGCATGAGAGTGAAGAAAACTCAAATGACGAAGGGGAAGAGGCAGAAGTCTTAACTCTATCTTTTCCCTTCTCAAGCACCTTAGAACAATCAGAATTGGCCAGTTGAAGAGAAAATATGGGAAAACAAGGTAGAGTTTGATGATATTCAAGCCTCCGAGTCTAGGAGCCCAGCCAAGACTTAAGTTCAACTATCACCAGAAGAAAGGTACTTAGGACCAGTGACACACGAAAATGGACAAACACAAAATGAGCTCTATTTTTAGTGATAGTTTCCACCCCCAAAAACTCACTGAAGTAACTAGCAACACCTTCAATCACTTCTTCATCCTATAATTCAAGAGGAATATTAGGGAGATGAACCTAGGTCAAACAACACCAAACATATGCACAACCAAGTCAAACCTCAATCTCTATTTGCAAAGTTACAAGGACCATTTACCATAAAACCAAGGCCATGCCTCAAGAATATAGACACAATCTTCCTTCAAGGTGAAAGAGAATAAAAAACAATCCTTAGGAAGAGAAGAAACCAGAGTCCTTCAAATCCCAAGACATCAAGACCCACTTTCCCACTTTTTGGCCAGAATAATGTTAGGGCGACGAACACCAAATTTATCGACCAAAAGAGTTTTTCATTTAGGAAATAGAACGGTCAAGACAAGGGTCAAAAAAATTGATGCAAGTACTACCTTCTGACCACCAAGACCCCCTCTTCAAGGGAGCTTGAAACTTTATAAAGAGATTCTTCTAGCCCCCAACAAAAAAGACAAAGGGGGAGAGGACCCACTTACCTTGAAAACCACTTTAATAGAGTCAACCTTGTTTGTTTCATAATATTTTGGCTTGACCCCACCCTTCAAGGGAGCTTCACAAAGAGATTCTTCCAGCCCCCCACAACAAAGACAGAGGGGGAGAGGAACCACTTACCTTGAAAACCCCTTTAATAGAGTCAACCTTGTTTGTTTCATAGAATTCTATCCCGACCCCACCCTTCAAGGGAGCTTGAAACTTCACAAAGAGATTCTTCCAGCCCCCACAACAAAGATAGAGGGGGAGACAACCCACTTACCTTGAAAACCCCTTTAATAGAGTCAACCTTGTTTGTTTCATAGCATTCTGGCCCAACAATCTCAGGGAAATAATGAGGACTAACCAATTGCTCGATATTTAGGATCCAGGCTGCCAAAAAAACTATCAAGTACCTTATTAGAACCCCCCATCACTTGCCTAGCCAATGTCCTGAATCATGCAAATTGAATTTTAAAGTACCTTATCAAAACCCCCACCACTTGCATAACCAGTGTCCTGAATCATGCAAATTGAAAGTTAAAGGACCTAGCCACTGTCCTGAATCATCCAAATCGAAGCTTAAAGGACTTGCTCTCCATCGCCAATTTTTGCTACTTGGAACTCCCACCCTGTAGAACTCGTTTCAACATTTCAAAAAATGTAGTTAACTATAAAATTTGTTGAAATTTAACTTTTTAATTAATTTTTTAACTTTTTAATAGAAAAAAAATTTAATTTAAAAAAAACTGTTAAAAATGAATTTCCAAACCAAAAATGAATTTTTTAAATTTCAAAGAAATTTATGAAAATTTTGACTTTTTAATAAATATTTAACCTTTTTAATTATTTAAAAATTAAATTTTTCTAAAAGAAACAAATTACTAAAAATTAATTTAAAATCAAATTTTTAAAAGACAATAAATCAGAGGGGGAGAGGACCCACTTACCTTGAAAACCCCTTTAATGGAGTCAACCTTGTTTGTTTCCTAGCATTCTGGCCCAACAATCTCAGGGAAATAATGAGGACTAACCACTTGCTCGACATTTAGGATCCAGGCCGCCAAAAAAACTATTGAGTACCTTATTAGAACCTCCCACTACTTGCTTAGCCATTGTCCTGAATCATGCAAATTGAATCTTAAAGTATCTTATCAGAACCCCACCATTATCCTGAATCATGCAGATTGAATCTTAAAGGACCTAGCCACTGTCCTTATTAGAACCTCCCACCACTTGCCTAGCCATTGTCCTAAATCATGCAAATCGAATCTTAAAGTATCTTATCAGAACCCCACCACTTGCCTAGCCATTGTCCTAAATCATGCAAATTGAATCTTAAAGGACCTAGCCACTATCCTGAATCATGCAAATCAAAGCTTAAAGGACTTGCTCTCCGTCGCCAATTTCCCACCCTGCAGAACTCGTTTCAACATTTCAAAAAATGTAGTTAACTATAAAATTTGTTGAAATTTAACTTTTTAATTAATTTTTTAACTTTTTAATAAAAAAACTTTAATTTTCAAAAAACAATTGTTATAAAAGAATTTCCAAATTTCAATATCCAAACCATTTTTTTTTTTCAAATTTCAAAGAAATTTACTAAACAAATCGAAGGCAAATTTTGGCGGCCTAAGGAGTATAGCAAAGATGGCACAGACACCCAACCAACAATGAACTTACCAATCACTGGCGATAAGGTAGATAATCTAACCTCTCTCAGAGCCACTTCTCTATTAATTAAAAATGCACAATGGAGTGAAACTGTTATCAGAATGCAAGACAGAGCTTTTTTTATGAAATGGATTGGACCATGGCCATCCACAGAAAAAATTCAAAAATAGATAGAGGGGAACTAGGGCCATCGATTTGAAATCAAAACCCTAACTAATAAATTCCTCTTGGTTATCAGTCCCTCAAAAAAAGATAAGGAATGGATTATGAATAGTGGCCCATATATTTTGGATGGAAAAGGTATTTATGTTAGGGATTGGAAGCCAAACTTTAATCCAGATAAGGAAGAAGTAGAAAATATTGTGGTGTGGTTGAAACTCCAAAACCTTCCATGGGAATATAAAGATGAGGAAACATTAAAATAAATTGGGAATAGCTTAGGGACCTTTATCCAAGCAGAGGATGCAGTGGATGGGAATGATTTCTATATATATTCCAAAGTGCTTGTAAATATTCATAAATGTTATTAGATCCCTAACTATGTGGTTTTAGGGTCCGCACATGGTGAATGGAGGTTAAAAATTGAGGTGGAAAGTGTGGATAATCTTTCAAAGACATGGGAGGAAACTGATAAAGGCAAAGGATTGGAAGTCAATAAAACCATAGAATGGATCAAAGAGATAGAAAAGCAGAAGGCTAGAATCCCTGACTGGTCTCATGGCTTCGAGGAGGAAATGATTGCAAGACAGGATATAGATAATGAGCAGAAGTTGCAGATGGATATTACCCCAGAACCTTCTCGGGAATCTTGGATGCAAGGTAATGACAATATAGTTCTCATTCCTAATAAACATACAAAAATCCCAAAATCTACTCAATGTGTAAAGGAAACCCCTTTCTCGCCGAAAGATTACCCTCCTGTAAAGGAAGCCCAGACAGGGGGAGGAGGAGGTAGATAGATTGACTATGCCTGACACATGGGAGGAAGTTCTAAACACCCCCAAAACCAATAAGTTTGCAGCAACAGATAGAAGATTCAATCCAGACTCGCCTTTAGAAGATAACTACCCTTTGGCACATGGAGAACACTTTAATACATAATTGGAAGACTATGCCTCGGGCTATTGCAAGGATATTCAAATTACACCGATCAAAAATTTGGAACAAAATATGGAGGACATGGAAAATAATGAAGAAAACAGGTGGAACACAGATTCAGAATATGGAACTCAAGAGGAAGAAGTTGGGGAGGGTAATTTAGGCTTTAATGATCAAGTTTCCATTCTGGAGAAAAGAACCATTAGTCAAACTGAATCAAAGATTTAAAAAAAAATAGATGTAAAGGCAAAACAACAGAGAGGGCATAAATCTACTAAGGCTAAGCTTGCCTTGGCTGGAAATGCTTCAGACCAGTCAAAATTGCTTAGGTGGGGAGGAGGATATCCCTCTTCCCGAAAGCCATGAGGCTCCTATCATGGAATTTTAGGGGCTGCAATGCCCTTGACAAGAGACGCTTGATAAAAAGGTGTCTTGATCAAGCCCAACCATATGTAGCATTCTTTCAGGAAACAAAGCTTAGTGGTGATGGTATCTTACAGTTTATGAGAAAATTGGGAAAATGGAATGGATTCTTTAGTGAAGCTGAAGGTGCTTCCGGGGGATTGGGAATATTATGGAAAGAAACTAGTGAATGTGTCAATATAGTTGAAGAGGGAAAATATTGGCAATTAGTAAAGATTTTTTCTTTCCAGATGAATACCTATTTTTATGCTTTCAATATCTATGGGCCTTGTAAACACGTGGAGAAACTAAAATTATAGACAGACCTAACAGGGGTTATTAATAGAGTGAAGGATAATCTATTTGTGTTGGGAGGTGATTTCAATGCAATTCTCTCACCAACAGAGAAATTGGGCGGGAAAGGATGGATTAGTCAGAGTCAAAGGGAATTTGCAGACTTTGTTGGAATTAATGAACTACAAGATGTATGCTTCCAAAATGGAACTTTCACATGGACTAACAAAAGGATGGGATTCACAAACATTGCCGAAAAGTTAGACAAATTTTTTTTGGGAGGCAATTGGGAGGATACTAAGTGGTTGGGTCAAGCACAAATATTACCTATAACTGGATTTGACCACTTCCCAATTTTCTTAAGGCTGCTGGAAGATGCAACTCTAGAAAGGGCACCATTCAGATTTGAAAAAATGTGGTTTCGTGAGGAAGGTTTTATGTCATTAATTAAGAACTGGTGGATAAATGCCCCAAGATGATCTGGCAATTGTGCTTTTATTTTCTTCAAAAAACTTCAACATTTAAAGGAGAATCTAAAAATATGGAATAGGGAAGTATTTAAAGATATCTTTAAAGAAAAGTTTAAACTAGAAAATGAACTAGCAGCTTTAAATGAAATCATAGCTCATGGAGGAATGGATAGTAACCTTTACAATCAAGAAGTAGAATTGAAGCAAAAATATGATGAAGTGTTAAACAGAGGAGAAATTTTTTGGAGGCAAAAGTCACGGGAGCTATGGCTGAAAGAAGGAGACAGAAATACCAAGTTCTTTCATAATTCAGTCAAGGGGAGAAGATCTCTAAATTAGATATTCACAATAAAGGATGGACAAGGCAATACTCGTGAAGGGGAAAAAATTAATAAAGTAGCAATAGACTATTTCTTAACAATCTTTGCAAAAACTATAGGAATGGAGGAGGTGAATGATAACCTTACTGAAGTGTTACCGAATCTTGTCACCAATGAGCAGAATAACATGATAATGAAGCCTATAGGTGAAGGATAAGTGAAGAAGGCTCTTTTCAGCTTGGGTAGTGATAAAGCCCCAGGACCGGATGGATTTCCAACTTTGTTCTTCCAAAAATCATGGAATATTGTTAGGAAAGAATTATGTGATGTGGTTGAGGAATCAAGAAGAGGTGGTTTTATATTCAAGGATTTCAACAACACCTTTCTAACTCTGGTCCCTAAAAAGGGGAAAAAAGAAACACTTGCTGACTTTCGACCGATCGCTTTGTGCAATACGGTCTATAAGGTAATAGCTAAGGTAATGGCAAACCATTTGAAATTAGTGCTTCCATCACTAATATCAGCAGAACAAAGTGGATTTTCCCCTGGAAGATCAATTTATGAAGGAATTATTATTGTGCATGAGGCTATACATTATACCATACTCGGCAAAAATTCAGGTATGATGATCAAACTTGATATCCAAAAAGCTTATGATAATGTGAATAGGGCTTTCCTAATTAAGGTGATGCGTAAATTTGGGTTTGAATATAAATGGTGTGCATGGGTATTGAGTTGTATTTCTACTCCACGCGTCTCAATACTTATTAATGGCAGCCCTCAGGGTTGTTTTAACACTACTACTAGCATAAGGCAGGGTGATCCTATATCACCATTTATATTTATTACTCCTGCTGAAGTTTTAGGTAGAGAAATCAAAAAAGCAAGCGTTCAAGGTGTTTGGAAAGGGATTAAGATAGAAAGAGGGCTGGATCCAGTCACCCATCTACAATTTGTAGATGATACATACCTCATGGGGGAAGCTTTTGCAAGGGAGGTTAGGGTAATAAAGGACACTCTAGATACATACAGTGCATCTTTTGGTCAATTTATTAATTGGGACAAATCTGAAGTGTTTTTATTTAACACATCTATCCCTATTCAGCAACATGTACTTAAATTGTTAGGAATGAAGGCAGGTGTCCTACCCAATAAGTATTTAGGTATCCCACTCTTCGCAGGGGCTTCTAAGGCGAATATATGGAAGGACCTGGTAGACAGCTGTGTTAAACATTTGGATAGTTGGAAAGGAAATTGGCTTAACTATGAAAGTCACATTTTGATGCTACAGTTAGTGATCTCTGCTATCCTGATATTCTCAATGAGATGCTTAAAAATTCCCATAAAAGTTCTAAAATATATTGAACAACGGATGAGAAAATTCTTCTAGAATGGTGGATAGGAGGAGGAAAAAATACCTTTAGTGGCTTGGGAGACAATATGTAAATCCCAAAAAAATGGGGGAGCTGGAATTAGAAGGTGGCAGTTAATCAATAAAGCCCTAGGTGACAAACTAGTATGGGAAATGTATACTAAACCATCACAGTTATGGGTTAGAATCCTGAAGGAAAAATATTTGGATAGTATGGAGGATAATAGGATACCTACTGTTCAAAACCCCATCTGTGGCTCTGCAGTCTGGAATTTTATTTTAGAATGCATGCCACTAATTTGCAACCATATCTCATGGCAGGTGGGTGATGGAAGAAATGCAACATTCTGGGAGGATTCCTGGAATGGCCATAAAGCTTTGGCCAATATCAACAACTCTCAGGAATTAATGGCAAGCACAAAAATTTTATGGGGTGATAAAGTCAGAGAATATATGGAGCAGTTTCAAGGACTGTTGGGACCAAAATGGAAGTGGAAGGAGATTCGTGCTACGGGTTTGAATGAGAACAGCTACAAAGATCTGAAAGACATTCTAAATAACCGTCCAATTCAGCTATCAGATGTGAAGGATAATGCAATTTTTAGTGTAGCCAAAAGTGGGAATTATTCAGCTAAATTAGGATATAACATATTAGTAAATGAAGAAACTAAAAATGAGTGGCCTTATAGACTATGTTGGGACAAGGACTATTTGCAGAAAGCATGAGCATTTTCATGGTTAGCCATTCAGGGAAGGGTGTTAACAGGGGAAAGGAGGAAAAGGTATGGGTTTATAGGCCCATCTATGTGTACATTATGCAATGATTCTATTGAAGACACAGACCACCTCTTTGTACATTGCGAGTTTTCCCAGCAATGTTGGGAAATGGTGAGAATAAAATTAAATTTTATAGGGCCAATGCCGAGATCACTTGTGGATATCTTCAAATGGTGGTGGGGGGATCAAAGGAAATCAACCTTCTCAAAAATTTGGACAGTATGCCCCTCAATAATAATATGGGAGATATGGAAGGAACGTAACAAGAGAAACTTTAATGATGTGTCTGAGACAATAGAAAGGATTAAATTCTGAATTAATGCTTCCATACAGGAAGTTATGAGCTCGGCTGTAGGTAAGTTATATACTAATACAGTCTTCTCTTCTTGGGATAAATATATACATAAGAAATGGCCTGGAATAAAAGTCAGGTATAAGAATGATAGCAGTCATAGGGGAATGATCAAAATGAGCATAAAAGATGTAAAATGGTTTCCTCCAGATATAGGGTGGACAAAAATTAACTTTGGTGGATGTTCTAAAGGGAACCCGGGGTTATCTGGAGTAGGGGCTATAGAAAGAAATAGGGATGGAGATATGTTAGCATTGGCAGCTCAGAAGATAGGTATTGGAACAAACAATATAGCTGAGGCACATGCCTCCATACTGGCGGTTAAGTAAGGAAAAAAATTGGGGGTGGAAAGACTACATTTAGAAATACTGGCGGTTAAGTTAGGAAAAAAATTGGGGGTGGAAAGACTACATTTAGAAGGTGATTCCCTGATCATCATAGAAGCCATTAAGAAAGAATACTCCTAGACTTGGTCTATTAATTGTATAATTTGAGAGGTGGTCACCCTTCTTCACACTATGAAGGAATTTAGAATCAGTTATACATTATGGGAGGGTAATGTAGAGGCTGACATAGTAGCAAATTGGGCTATGAATATTGATAATGCTAACAATATTATATTTGAAATTTTTTTACAAAATTGTTTTGATAATGATTATATTTCAAATCTCATAGGGGATTAAAGACATCATGGTCAGATTTAAACATAGCCTTTAATCATAGCAAAGAGAGGTAAGTGATGAATTTGAAAGGACATGGATGACGGCAGCAACTTACAGGAAATTTCAAATTGGAGATATCGAAAGACAGATACTCATTAAAATCTAATAAGAGACAAGCTTTGCAGTTATTATGAAGCTTGGCAATTCAATGTTGCTGTGTTTAAATGATGTGTTAAGCAAGTTAATATCACACTAAACTTGAGCAGCATATTACCCTCTGCTAGCAATTAGGGAAGTGAGTGCTAATAGAGAAATAATGGAGTCAACATTCTGCAAAGACTCTGATAAGCAGATAAAATCCTTTAAAGGCCCTGCAAGCTTTGAGCGGGTGAAGGGCTTGGTGAAAATCAAGTCGGTTGAAATGGTGGAGGCGGTGATTGAGGTTATTGGAGAGCAATTCCAAGAATGGAATGAAGGCTTAAGCGCCGCACTAACCTTGATGTGGTTGCTGTGATCATAGCATGGGGGCTTGAGATTGGAGAAGAGATTGAGGAAGTTAACCGGATTATAAGGGAGATGTTTGAAGAAAACCTGTTAGGAGAGTTCGAGTTGGAGAAGAGATTGAGGAAGTTAACCGGATTATAAGGGAGATGTTTGAAGAAGACCTGTTAGGAGAGTTCGAGTCGGTGCTAGAATGGTCCATTCCTGCCATTGGGTAGGATATATCTGAATGCTTTGCGGAAGATGATGATGTGTGCCGCTATGGATTGATTCCCTTTCTCAGGTAGAGGCCAAAAGTTGACAAACCTTTGATGATCAAAAGGGCAAAAGCGGGCAGGATGAAAATAAAAAGGATATGAAGGTGCAGAGGTGAAGGGAGGAGGAATTGATGCTACAGCTGGCCGTGAATGTGTCGAGGAAGAAGCGCTCTCAATCTGGGTGCAAAGGAAGGGGAAATGCATAGCAGAATGGGAGGTAAACCCAAAATTTCGAAAGATAAATGGATATCTTTTTAAAAAAAATTGAAAATGATCCTTTCAAGAAAATATAGCTAGCGAAGGGGTCAAAAAGAATGAAGGAGTGATGTCGATGAGGCCAGCCAAGGACATGGAGTGAAAGAATGAAGAACCTGCAAGATGAAGCCGAGTGTGTTTTGGGGAAACAACCCTGGATTCTCATTTTATGTAAACTGTTAAGAACGTTTCTGGCCACGGGTCATATCATTGTAAAGTTTTATTTCCAGATTAGGATATAGTAACATAAAACTGTTAAGAGCGTTTCTGGCCATAGGCCATATCATTGTAAAGTTGTATTTCCATATTAGGATATAGTATTTGATAGATAGCATATGAAGTAGATAGCGCTTTATGTTATAGATGCAAATGTAAAGGAGCAGAGACTCCGTAGGTTTGATTAGCATGGCAAGATAAGTCTAATTGAAGGATGAAAATGTAATCTTTTTATTTATTAATATACACAACAACTATTACCGACAAAAAAAATAAAAAATTAGATTTTTCCAAAAGAAACAAATTACTAAAAATTAATTTAAAATCAAATTTTTAAAAGACAATAAATCCTTGAATTTGCACATCTAACATCTATGAATCAATAAGTACATAATCTTAATATTCTTGCAATAAAAAAATTGTCAAAATTAATTAAAATCTAAAATTATTTGAATTCGCACATCTATGAATCATTAAGTACATAATCTTAATATTATTGCAATAAAAAAATTGCTAAAATTAATTAAAATCTAAAATTATATCATTTGTTAATTAAAATAATCTTAATTAATTAAAAATCAATTTTTTCCCGTGTTAAATTTGACCCAATATGACCCTCTTCCCTGCATAAAAGAATTTCCAAATTTCTAAACCAAAAATCCAAATTTCCAAACTAAAAAGGAATTTGATTGGTCTTGATTTGGAATCAAAACAAAATCGACCAAGGAAACCAAATACGGAATTCGATTGGTTTTGATTGGTCTTTATATAGGACAACAACACAGTTCACAGTTTTGATTTCACCACATTCTCACTTGAACAAGAATGCAAATACGGAAATGCATACGAAAGAAACAACATAGCGATTCTTCCATAGTCAATTTGCAACATTGAAATTAACTATCTGACTCTAGAAGTAAAAACTCAACCTTACAGTTTTAGTTAAGCAGTAGGCGTGCCTGCAACTCTTGTTCATTATTAATGATTTTCTTAGCACTATCAAAACTTTCTACTGCCTTCGGAGGGGAAAAAAATCATTTGACCTTTTCACCAAACTGATTTATATGTAACAGAGAGCTCTATAAACTCTACTATAAATTAATCAGAGTGATGAACAACGAAAGAAAGGAATTGGGAAAGAGTTTTATTTCGCAGAAGATTGACTTGAAAAGAGATTTATTTCTATCCATTGGCAGCAAATGCAGACATAATACAAGCATATCACTGTACCCAAAAAGAGCAATTACTTAATGCTTAAATAATCCTTGTTTCTTCTCCTCACCCCCATACTTTTTTCCTTCCTCGTTTCTATTACCATGATGTCCAGGCAGTTTTTCTTTGATCTTCTCTTTAAGACCCTTCTTCTTTCGCCCTCCTCCTCCTTTCTCCTCCTCATCACTTGACTGAGTTACACGCAGTAAAAATCAATACCATCAAACCACTGATAAACTATTGAACACTGAGCTTCAAAAAGACAATTTTATTTTCAAGAAAAGACATAGGATCATAAACATAACTAGTGAAAGCACAACAAAACTAGACAAAACTTACAGAACTAGAGCTAGAATCACTGTGCTTGTGGTGGAGTTTTCCAAACAATCCATGGGACTTCTCTTCACCTGGTTTATCATGGGGTTTGGCAATCCCATAAGTTTCTTCACTATAAGCAGCCGTTGGAGGAGCGTGACGAATATGAGTTGCATCATAAGTGTAACCATGTGGAGAAGAATGGTGAAGCTCAGTTTCACCATATTTATATCCCTGCTCTGTATAAGGAGCAGGTTGATCATGGCTTCCTTCCTCGTGCTGCTTTCCAAACATGCCAAACAGACCTCGGTCCTGCTGATCAGCCATGATTCTAATAAAAATAAAACACGATGTAAACTATATTTTGTAGAATGCTATAAATCAAAGACTATCTGATTAAAATAGAGTAAACTGAAGAGATAAAGGTTATCTGGGTTCCAAACATATAGATTGATAGAGTTCTATACTTGGCAAATGGTGCAGTGGTGGCAATCTTATAAACTTACACGTAAAAGTATGGAGGGAAATGAATAAGTGAGATATGGTATGTGGCAGGGTTTGTTAAGATAACGACTGAGATCGTGCCTGCTGTAACGTGGAGCGTTGGAGATTAACGTCAACAATGAGTGTTGATCATGGAAAGTCATAATCAATTTAAGACAAAATATTGTAAATTTTTTTAAAAATTGATAGGAATCGAGAGTTTAGTTTTTAAATTATTATTTTTATTTAAATTTTGTTAAAAACATTTGTATCAATATTTATTTATTTATTATGAATCAATCATAAATGAAGAAAGGAATTTTAATGCAGTCTATGAGTTCAAGTAGCCTAAGGGGTAAAAGCTACAACATTAAAACATTTTTAATTTTCTTTCTATTTAAGCTTTTTTTATTATGAATCTTGATCAAAAGTTTGCTAACTTGTGAAACCTTGTCTCCTCAAAGATCTCATTTAGACTATCCACCTTCAAAGTATTTTCAAATTGCTTGTTGATATCTTCATATATTGAACACTTTATGATGAAGTGTCATTCCATTTTAGCCACTTCTTTGCTAGAAATTGAATCTATGTTGTAAAGTTATTCCATGAGAAAATAATTTATTTTAAAAGTTAGGCTTAAATTTTTTATTTGTTGGAAAGAAAGAACATATTTTGCAGCAAAGGGATAGTTGAAACTGAATGACTATTTATCTTTGCATGTGCAGCTTATCCGCATATCTATAGCCGAGATTCAAGGAAGAAAGACTTCACAAAATTGTTAGTTTCTTGATAAAAGTTCGTAATGAAAGAATATGAAGATGGTTTGGGATGTGATTATTTATCCCTCAGACTATGTGGACATTATTAAAATTCTTTCAATTCAATTCAAGAATGGAAGAAACTAATATAACTTCAAATGATGTATTTAAGCAAGTCAAAACTTAGACTATATTCTTTAAATCAAATACACTTTTATAATCTTATTCATTATTTCTTCTATATTGAAAAAATATAAAGCTTAGAAAATGTATTTATAATAAAGAAGTTTCAATGTTATTTGGAAGTATAATTTCTTTATTAATTCCATGTGATTGCTAAACTTTAAATTTAAAGATAGTACTAAAAAAGGTTATACATATAATAAGTAGTATCATCCAATTTAAATATTAAATAATTTAATGGTCAAATAGTCAATGATAAATTTACACCTCATCTACATAGAAAATGGTAAATTTGAGTGTCCTAATTCTTTTTAGGTAAAAATAATTCCCTTTAACTATTGAATTTGATGTTTAGATAATACACATTATATAAATCAATGAATTTTATCTTTATCAAACCTTACTTTCTCTAGAAATTGAAATTTAATGTGTATAGATACATACAAAGAGTAATGAGATTGAAAATAAAGACTAGTACAATCAATTAAGAGAAAGTAGTCTCCAATGGAAAAACAAAAGAGAGGGTAAATAATAAACATATTTATAAATAGACAAAGAGCTATCAATTACATAGCTTGACATACTTAAATGAAAAATGTTATAGTTATTATGAGTCATGAACTTTCAAGAAGTTCACTATGAAAGCAAAAAAAAAATATTGTATAGCATTGTTCTAATTTAGATTTACATATCCAAAATAATTTTATCATGAGAACTATGCTTAAACTTGAATGTAAATCTATGACGAATCATATCATGTATGATATATTTAAATTTAAAATAATTTATTTTCCATGTTTTTAGAAGCTTGATATTGGTGATTGGTAAACACAATTTGATTGAAAATTTTAGACATATCCCATATTGAATAACACTATTTGCATGCATAAAAAATATTCACTTTGCATGTTTTGCAGTTTCACAAAAAGGACAGTAAGGTCCCTCTTAGAACCTCCTTCTCTCACCATCACTGTAAGAAGCATGCGACACTAAATGAATGCTCACATACTTGAAAAGCACTTATTAGAATAGAATTTCCTATAATTAATAAAAAAAGAAAGAAGACATTGTGTCTTTGCTAAATTGAAATACTGTAAATTAAAATTTTGTTCTATTAATTACAATATAGTGCAACTTGTTTTAACTAATAGGGTTGCTTAGTTTTGAATGGAAAGTTAATGACAAAACTAATTTGTGAAGTTGTTCAATAAAGGATTCAATAATGATATGTCTAAAAGGTGTAGCATCACCACACATGCCATTTGATGTTATCACTTTTAACAAGGCATATTTAAAAAATTTCCTAGGTATTTTTCTTGAAGGAAAACTGTATAAATTTATGATCACAAGTAAAATTGGTTCCTTCTATTACAAGGAGACATATTTTATTGTCTTCCATAAGTTCTCTACAACTCTTTTTTAAAAATGCATGCTAAAAAACTTATCACGAAATGATAAAGATCTTACTTAACCTTAAATGTAATGAGTGAACCTCAAGAACCTATTAGATTAATTGAATGTTAAATATTTCCAAATTTTACTAATTTAAGTTTTCCAAAGATATCTCTTGAAGTTCTCTACATTATTTTTTTTCAATATAATCATGCTAGTTATTTGCACTTAAAGAACTCCTCCACATTTGTAAGTTATGCAAAAAATGAAAAAAAATCCCCTCTTCCCAACCCTTCAATAAATCTTGACAGTTAAGTGATTGCTAACAACTAGAAGAAAATGCATGGTTAAAAAATGTTATGATTAAAATAAATGCTGAAATAAGAGGTGTTTTCTATTTTTTACTAACAAAGTTTTTGTTGTAATTATGAGGCAATTCAAGGGTCATGTAAGGAAACTTGAATAACGAAAGTTGTATAGATTGGTGAAGGTTAAGAATCCAAGGAAGTCCAATAAATACTCATAATCAAAATGGCTATCTAATCTCTAGAATACACTTATATAAAATTATCGTCATACATCATAACTTATTTTATACATTGTTACATCCTAACAACTCAATAGTTGTTTCCCCCTTTAACCATTGAAGGTTCTTGAATAGGGTGTTGAGAGTCTGCAAATGAATGCATGTAGACGCGCTATAGTTAAGGGATAACAAGTTGTTCTTATATGTTAATTACCCACTGATTTGAAGAGGCACAAGGAAAATGGTGAGGTCCCAAAACTAGATCTAGTAGATGTCCAAAAAAAAATGAAGTGAAAAATCTGACAAATAAGGCTCGAAACACAATAAAGTAGGAGAGTGCCCAAATTTGGTGGTGAATAAATGAATGCAAGATTTTAATAAGTCCACGAGGCCAAAAAAACTATCGTGGTGTAAGCAGTCTACCTATGTGTATAAACCCATGAACCTCTATTGAAGGAGCTTTGTCAATGGCGGCTCCACGTGGTGTATTCCCATATTAAAGGTCTGCGAGATTTTATTTTTCATTTAGGAGTTCCTCTGCTACAACATGACGTGCAGGTGCCTTTTGTATATTGAGAGTGATACTCAAATGTGTGGAGTGGACGCTTGGTGAATAATCCACAGGGGTGTGTGCTTTATCTTTGTAGAAAGACATGGAATAAAACCCAAATAGCACTTGTTCAAACCTCGAAGGCCACCACATAAGATGGAAAGAAGCCATATGTGGCTTAGAAGGCAAACCGGATATAAGGATGTGAATTGTCGCCTAAAACAATGAATTTAACCCAGGGAGGCCACAAGTAGATGATGGGTAGCCAGTCTGGTGTTGGAACCAAATATAAATGCTGACAACAACTCCAATGTCGACTGCAGAAGACAATAAACTGCAAAATTATTTGGGGAGTATAACCAAACAGGTTGATTTTGGGCCAAAATCCTCCAAGAAACCACGACCTCCAAAACAAAAATCGACTGGGGATAATATTAGGACAAAAAGCAAAATTTCAATCAAAATGGTGATGAATAGGGGAATATTTATTATAGTTAATTTTGATTGTTCTTTTTGTTGTTATTTTTGTATGTAATTTAATTGTTAAAAGTCATTGTTTTGGCTTTTGGGTAGTAATGATGCATTTGAGAGATCTTGGCCGGTTTGGTAGCTGGAATATGCCTGGAATTGGCATTATCTAATTCCCAGTTTTGTTTCTTCCATGTTTGTGTCCATCCAAAAAAATAGGAATTGGAATTTCAAAATTTCAATTTTGCTCCAAAATGGGCATATGAATCTTCCATCCAAATAGGTGGAATTGGAATTTTGAATTCCAATTCCAATGTTTATAAAACCAAATTTAATATCTCGTCGAATCCGTGACTTCTCCAAAACTTCACTCCGAAACACATTGGTATATAAAAGTTAGTAAATAGGGGGTTGGGTGAGCAAGGAGTGAATGGTAATTAGATCATGGATGGTAATTGGTGCTCTTCCCCTACATGGGAAAATGATTATTTTGACCCTTAGTTAAAAAAATATTTCAATTTTCTATATTTTATGTTCATGTGTGTGTGTGTGTGTGTGTACACTAAAAAATGGCTTCACTAATTTATTATTTAATCAATATTGACTTGATGAATTAATTAAATATCTATTATTTAATTAATATTTATTTCTTCTATTTATTAAGTAAATTATTTTAATTTATTTAATACATTCACTATAGTCTATTCTTCTTATCCTAAGTCTTCTAAATTAGTCTCATTAAAGTGATTAATTATACAGCCACTAAATATGACTAAGCCTCCTAGTCCACCTCATAGACCTAGTCACTTGACACATCACCTTGGCTAAAATAATTAATTATTATTAATTATTAATAACTCATTATTCTCACCCACACATGTCCTATTTCTAAGGGCTATGTGGCCTAATAAGACTTGGTCTCATCACCACATGTCTTCCCCTACACCAAGTCAAGAAGCAATCCCTATTCTTAAGGAGCTTCTCAAGCCACCTCAAAGAGTCCAATATGACTCATGGGACACTTGTACCAAGAGTCCTCATGAGGAAAAAGTCCTTCCTCTTTCCTCTCCATGGTCTTTGTGAGACACTTGACATGTGTCTTTCCCTTCCACCTTCTTCTCCTCTATGTCAATGTAGGAGGAACATCCTCCCTGTTCTTCCTCTCACATTCTAACTACATCCCCCTTTCTCTCAACCCCTTCAACCAAGTCAATAGTAGCCCTAGGATCTTCCACCTTTCATTCTCCACCCTAGGATCATGCCACCTAGGCTTGGGTCCTCCAAAATCTTATAAAAGGGGTCTCATTCCCCCTTTGTGATCTAGTAGCAGTGAGCATTCAAGCAATCAAGCAGTCAAGCCATCAAGCATTCAAGCATTCAAGAAATCACATCAAGCATCCAAGCATTTATACACCATTCCATCATCCATTTAGTTGCATTTTACATACACTCACTCAAATCTCCACACTTTGGTGACATCTTGAACAAGGAGCTTCACTGGAAATCTGAGAGCTCAACATCCAAGAAATCAAAGCTAGGAGGACGATGGAGACAAGCTACGATAGGTGAGTGAAGGTAAAACTTGTTTTACTTCGTTTAATCATTTGTATTCTTCATCAGGTTACGTTTAGATAGATTTATTAGCTTTTTAATAGTAGTATTTCGTTTATCATAGTTGACATTTATTTTGTATACATTTTTGGTGCCCACCGTGGGGCCCTCCCCACGAAATTGACATTTTGTTTTTAGTTTTTCCGTGTGAAGGATTCTACAGGCTTTTCTGTGCATTCATCCCTGATACCTGTGCATTCATCCATTTTTGTTGTGCTTTTGTTCAAACTACGCATTCATTCCATACAGTTGCGCATTCATTCACTGTTTCTACGCATTGGCATATTCTGCTCATTGGTTCTCTATTTCTGCGCATTCATCTGCTTTTTCTATGCATACATCATTTTCACCAATGGAAGCCTATTTTCTTGTCATTTGGTTTAGCTAATCATCTTAACAAGTTTTTGTTTGTTTTTGTAGCTTTTAGGTTGTTTTGCAGGTCGTAAATCTAAAGACCCCAATCTTAAATTATTGACAATTTACTTGCAGGTTCCTAGGTGTTTGCAAAATAAACTATAACCTTTGTTTGGGCTTTAAAAATACGACATGTTTTTCAAATTTGTGTGTCTTCTTTAGTTTAGCAAATTGTCTGTTGTGTCTTGCTTTTGTAGCTCAATTTGTAATCCCATATTATAACAATGTATCCTCTCCTCTCGCCATTCGTGGACCTTGGGTGTAAGAGAAACTGTTATAATCTTTAGAGGGTGATATTTGGTGGGAAAAGAGGTACTCACCCCAAGGAATGACCCAGCCGGTAACAAGATAAAGCCAAGCCCCTCCAAACTGGTATACAAAAAATGTCATTGTGATTAATCTCACAGTGGATAGGTGTGAGTTCGTTGTGGCAACCAAAATCTCCTCTAGTATCCACGTGGTGCATTAAAGTCCCTACATTGTTAAGGTGAAAATCTTACTTTGAAAGGATTGGGAGAGCCCCCTTAATTGGGAAAATGACTTGATCACAACCACTTGAATGAATGTCCTTACTAAAATATTTTGTTTAGTGGCCAAAAACCTTATATTTGTTGGTTCAACGGGTAGCCCAACCTATGAAGACACCCCACATTACTCGCGATTCATAGTAGACATAGCAGTTCTTTGGGAAGTAATGACCCATTGAATTTGGAACTTGGTGTGCCAGAGAAGTGAGTGCACTGTAAGGAGGAGCCTGTGCCTCCAAGTTCCTAGACTGTCCACTTTGAATTTGTGTGGCTAGATTTTATTATCCAAGTGGGGATTCAGCAGATATTGTGCTTGCCAACCTTAGGAATTGTAAGTGTGTTTGTGCATACATACTAGATTAAATTAGATTAGATCATTTCTATCTTGTGTGTGTGTGTGTTTATGCATTTTCATTTTTCCAAAATTAACTGAAAACCATAAAATTTCCAAAAAACATCTACAAAACCATCCAAAAAACAAAAAAAAATAGAACCTATGCATTTGTCACTTTTTGCTGTACGCATTTGTCCAAATTGCCTGTGCATGTGTTCCTACGCATCTATAATAGTGAGCCTTTGTACGGACCCTCAAGATTTTAAAAGTACTTTTTCAGATACCCATTTTTGTCCTCAGTATGATTATGGAAGCACATCAGACCTTTGATCTTCAGTTTTACCATCTTCTTCATTTTTTTTTCATTATCTTTCTTTCATCCAAAATTCACCAAATCATTCCTCAATCTTCAAAATCTACATTTAAGTGTTGAATCATTACCCTGATTATCAAATTTTGGCTTTTGTGAGTTTTTATCATATCAGGATCTATCATCCTTAATCAAAACTTACCTAGGTCACTATCTCTTGGTTGTCCTTTGTCATATCATAGTGAGATCCATACCTCCTATTGACTTAGATTATCAAGTTACCCTATCTACATCAATGCTTTTGAATCTATTTCTCCCATCTTTTTTCTATCATCACATCTTCATCTATCTCATCTTCCACCTTTTATGGTTCAAACTTGACCTCGGAAACTCAAACAAACCGTTAATCCAAAATCTATAGACAAGATGGAAGGAGGCAATACCAGTGAGGAAAACCCTTGGTCTTCAATTTTTGCATCTAATCATGAACCCATAGATCAAGATTTAAGAGATGCCATGCAAGATGCTAAATTCTGCATTGTCATGGAAAGACTTTTAGACATGAATAAAGAGATGTATTTCCTTATACTTGCTCAACAAGGAGAAAAACTACCAATGATTTTGATGTCTCTACTCTTACGGAACCACCTATCGCAAATGATCAAGAAAACCCTGGTGGTTCTCAAGAGACACATGCTAATGGAGAAAAGGAAGATAAGCAAAATAGTACTTTCCAAAACACCCAAGGACCTCCACCACCTTTGGATCCTGTCCTACAACAAATCCAAATGCTTCAACAACAAATGCGTGACATACAAACTAGATCATCAACCAAGAAATATTCCTTGGTTGATATATGTCCCTATCCTTTTGATAAGAAATTGGCTATGATTCCATTCCCTCCTCACTTTGAGGTACCAAAATTTGATAAATATAAAGGGAATTTGGATCCACAAGACCACGTTCATGAGTTTTGTGTTGCTTGTATTGAAGTCGCCCATAATGACACATATCTTATGCGACTATTTCCATGAATTTTAGGAGGACAAACCATAGAATGGTTCTCCAAACTACCCCCAGGTATCAAGTCCTTCAATGAGCTTATTGACAAGTTTGTGACTCACTATTCCTATAATATCAAACATGAAGTCACTATGCTTGATCTTTGCAATACACAACAAAAGAATGGAGAACCCTTCCTTACCTTTTTGCAAAGATGGCGTCAATTTTTCGCCAAGTATCCATGAATAATTCTTGAACTAGAAAAGATGGATATCTTTGTGCATAACCTTACACAAATAATGAGCTATAGGTTAAAATTGCAATGTCCTCCAAACTTTAACAAGCTCATTGAAAATGGAGTCAAAATTGAGGAAGCTATGGTTAGAAAGGGTGAGATTAAGCTTTACTCCAAAGACAATGTTGGATCTTCAAATTCAAATTCTAACAACAACAACAATAATGACAAATCCAAATTTTGGAACAAAAACAAGAACATTGTCAATGATGGGATTGTGGACAATCGACATGTTAAATCAATACAGCCTATCTTGAATCTCACAAGTAAAGCCAATGCTACTCAACCTAATCATAGAAATCAAAGTGCAAATCAGAATACCAACAACAATTCCTCAAGGTTACCCTTTATGCCACGTAGAAGAACTTTTACTCCTTTGGGTGAATCTCTTGAATTTGCATTAAGGAAGTTGATCACAAAGAAACTCATTGCACTTCCTGAAACTAGAGATTTTGAACCTAGGGTGAAGCCTTCTTGGTGGAATGATAATGATTATTGTGAATTTCATAGAGGGAAAGGTCACAAAACCAATTATTGTCAAAGACTCAAACATGCGATACAAGATTTGATTGAAAGCGGAGAAATTAGTGTTGATGGACATACCTCAAACGAGTCACATACGGCTTTCAAAGATCCACTTCCCAAAGATGAGAAAAGAATTTCTTCCAATGCGAAGGGTGATAATCAAGCCAACTACAATACCACAGCTTATAACTATATAAATCACATTTCTTAATTTCATCCTTCCCAATACTATGTCAATGTGATTTCTATCAAAGAAAAGAGTCAACTAGCTAATGTTACTACTCAAGCCCAATCCAAGGTTACTCTTCAAGGTGTCCCATCCAAATCTAGCACCTCTCATAACAAGTCGGCCTATGTTCAAAATTCCATGCCAAATGTTTCCAATCAATACAATCTTTTGGATCAATTGAAGAAAACACCAGCCCAAATATCAATACTAGAGCTTTTGCGTCTGTCACCTTCTCATAAGGATATTCTTGAGAAAGCTCTCCTAGAAACCAATGTTCCTACAAATCTAGATCAAGACCAATTCCAAGTTATGGTGGGACATTTGAAAACTCCACATTACCTATCCTTCACTGAGAATGATGATCTAGCCATTAATCAACCACATAATGCTCCACTCCATATAGAAGGCCTTGTACAAAATCATAAAATCAAACAAGTACTGATAGATGGAGGAGTTAGTTTGAATATATGCACTTTAAAATTAGTCCTTGCATTGGGATTTTCTGAAAATGTTGTAGATCCAAAGAAGAAAATCACAATTAAAGCTTATGATGAGGAAGAGAGGTCATCCAAGGGCTCTGTTGTTCTTCCTATTAGAGTCGGTCCTGTAGTCAAAGATGTACTTTGCCAAGTCCTTGATATGGATTTAGCATATAACATTATTTTGGGGAGACCTTGTATTCATTCTATGCAATTTGTGCCATCAACTTATCATCAATGTTTGAAGTTTCCACATAATGGTCAAGAAATAACTATCAAAGGATATCTGAATCCTTTTCAGTATTGCAACACTGTGAAGACAACACCTGAATCCTTGGTACCCTATAATCGTATTGGATCTTCTATACAACACGCATTGATCCCAGTAATGAAACATCAACCTCTAAATCCAAAGGGATCAAAATATACATAAAAGAACAAAGTATGGGAGAATACACTTTGGGTCAAACTTTGTGTATCACAGAGTTACCCTTATCTCCTAAGTTATATGGAAAATATTTGATTACCAAACAACAATCAAAAGCTCCTTCTACACTTGTTTATGGCACATTTATAAGTCAGGGCACTATATCAAAAGACGTAGTTGAGTGTAATGCTAATCATTTTCTAAAACACCATAAAGATCAAGAAGATGAAAAACATGAGCCTATATCACCTAATGTATATGGTAAGGGATATACTTTGTTGCAAAAGATGGGATATCAAGGCAGTGGACCTATAGGGTTGCAAAGAGAGGGTGTTATAAAACCAATTCTGAAAAAATCCAAACCATCAAAGGGACACCACCGAATTAGGATACAAAGGAGAAGGACCAAAGGAATCTAAAGGTAAAGAAAAGATTACACCTTTCTACAAGAATTCTAAAGCTCCTGCATTACAGTTATGGAAACATGGCATGTATGTAGATCCAAAAAAGAAAAAGATAGCAACAGAAATCATTAATAGACTTAGAAATGATAATGATGATGATGATTCTAATGCTTATGAATGGGATTCATTATCTGACTATACTGAAGAGATAGGAGTTGATGTTGTCCATACCTATAGTAACAATTCTCATGAGTGGGAGAGTTCAAGGACGACACCACTAGGATTAGATTCACATGATATTACTCTTGACGATTATGAGGAGAGTGAGAGTTATCTTGCGATAGGCGATTTAAATGAGAGTATGGAAATAGACCTTGTCGATACAATCATAAACTTTGAGAACTTTTCCATCAATACCATCTCATCCTTTGAAATTGAACCAAATGATCCAATACCCATTATCCACCCTAAGCTTATCACTTGGGATTCTCCCAATAATACAGAGCTTGATATTTTCCATAATGATGATGCAATTATCGATTATCTTGGAATCAGAGATCGTCTACCACCAGGGGATCATATATTAGGATTTCCAATAGAACTCAATGACATGGTTTATTTTGGAGAGGGTGCCAATCCTTTCAGTCATAAAAATGTGAAAATAATAAATATATCTAACGGTGAAAACCACTCAGTGGCAGTGTTAGATCCTAAAAAGGTAAAAAGAAAAGATGTATCTGAGGGTGAAAACCTCTCTGAGGCACCTGAAGATGGAAGGATTGACACTCTCCCCAATTATATGTATCAAGAGCAATCAACAATACTTATTGAACCAACGTTGCCTCTCAACATTGGAATGGAGGGGTCCCCACGTATTCTAAAGATAGCAACATCCTTAACAGAATCAGAAAAAGAAGCCTTTTCACAGTTTTTCAAGGAGAGACAAGTCAACTTTGCTTGGTATTATGTTGATATGCCTGGGCTTGATCCTAATCTTATTATGCATCATTTGTTTATTACACGAGGAATCAAGCAGGTAAAGAAAAAGCTTAGAAAAATGCATCCCCATATTGCACTTATGGTCAAAGTGGAATTGAAGAAATTACTGGATGTCGGATTCATTCAAGCCATTGATTATGCTGAATGGATTTCCAATATTGTACCAGTATCCAAACCAGACTAGTCTATCTAGATTTGTATAGATTTTCAAGATCTCAATAAGGCTTGTCCTAAAGATGACTTTCCATTGCCGAACATTAATATCATAGTTGATTTAACAGCTGGGCATGAGATGTTATCCTTAATGAACAGGTTTTTTGGCTATAACCAAATCAATATTGTGCTAGAAGACCAGGAAAAGACTACTTTTACATGTCCTTGGAGCACATACTGCTGGAATGTGATGCCTTTTGGGCTCAAAAATGTTGGTGCAACTTATCAGAGAGCTGTGACCACAATCTTTCATGACATGATGCATACCATAATGGAGGATTATGTTGATGATATCCTAGAAAAATCCAAGAATAGAGATGGTCATTTAAGTTTGTTGGATAGAATATTCACTAGAATGGAAAAGTATCAGATTAGACTCAATCCAAAGAAATGTGCATTTGGAGTGACATCGGGAAAACTGTTAGGAAATATTGTCTCAGCTAAGGGAATAGAAGTGGATCCAAAAAAGGTTAAGGCAATCATGGAGATGGCTTCACCTATGAATATCAGTTAATTAAGATCTTTGCAAGGATGTCTCCAATCAATCAGAAGGTTTGTCTCTCAACTAGCAGATAGAAGTCATTCTTTTCAACACTTGTTACATAAAAACATCTTATTCAAGTGGGATGATAAGTGTGAAGAAGATTTTACTAAGATCAAGCAATACTTAGCAACTCCTCCTAATTTTATGTCACCAATTCCAAGCAAGCCACTCTTTCTCTATATTTCAGCTACAGAAGTCTCACTTGGTGCTCTTTTGGCTCAACAAGATCAAGAAGGAAAAGATAAGGCTATATATTACATCATTCGCACCCTTGTGGGATATGAGCTCAATTATTCACTGATTGAGCGAGCATGTCTAGCAGTGGTCTTTGCTTCACAAAAGTGGTGGCATTACATGTTGTCTCATTCCATCAAGCTTGTTGCAAAGATTGATCCTTTGAAGTACCTTTTGAGTAAGACAACATTAACAGGAAGATTGGCTAAGTGGGTTATGTTGCTTAGTGAATTTGACATTAAGTATGTGGATTGGAAGGCTATTAAAGGGCAAGTAATTTCCAATAAATTAGTCGAGGCACCATTAACAGATGATCAACCTATAAATACATAATCTCTAGATGCACATATCTTGACATTATCTACACAAACATGGAGGTTGTATTTTATGGATCATATACTCAGCATGGTTCAGGAGCTGGAGTGTTATTTGTTACACCACAAGGATATACAATACCAAATTCTTACAAGTTACTCTTTCCTTGTACAAATAATGTGGCTGAATATGAAGCTTTGATGATTGGATTGAAGATGGCTCTACAATGGAAAGTCATTGAATTGAATGTCTATGGAGACTCCCAGTTAATTATCAATCAAGTTAACAATGAATATCAGACAAAGGATAACAAGTTGTTACCATATAAGCATATGGTAGATGAATTTAAGCAATATTTTCCAATCATTACCTTTGAGCAAATTCCAAGACATGAAAATAAGGCTGCAGATGCTATGGCAACAATTGCTTCTCTATTTTATATAGAAGATACCAAAGCCCATTTTGAGTTCTTAGTGCAATCCTTGGCTTATCTTGCGTACGATGATCCTGGTACAAGTATCATTTGTCATATTATCGAACAAGATTCCCCTACCTATGGAAAGATATATTCCTACCTAAAAGATAGTATCATTCCACCCAATTTATCCAAAAACCAAAAATGAACCTTTTTACGCCAAACCTCCCGCTATCTCCTAATATCTGACACCCTGTGTCGACGAGGTCTCGATGGTACTCTCTTACAATGTCTTGAACATGATGAAGCTCAAACTACCTTACAAGACATACATGATGGTATTTGTGGAACACATTCGAGTGGTCCTTCCTTGGCTAAGAAGCTCATGCGTATGGGTTACTATTGGCCTACTATGGAGATAGATTCCTTTCACTTTGCTAGGAAATGCAAGAAATGTCAAATACATGGAAATCTTATTCATGCACTAGCACAACAACTTCATCCTGTTACAACTACATTTCCATTCAGTCAGTGGGGACTTGACCTCATGGGTGTAATTCACCCTCCATCTTCCAATGACCATAAGTTCATTATAACCGCAACTGAGTATTTTACCAAGTGGATTGAAGTTGTTCCATTGATCACTGCCACCGGCAAACAAGTTTCCATGTTTATCATTAACTATATCATTTGTCGATATGGTATCCCTATGCACCTTATTACTGATCATGGGAAGCAATTCCAAAATCAAGAAATAGATGAACTATGCGCTAAATTCCACATCACCCACCATTATTCCACCATTTATTATCCTCGGGGTAATGGCCAAGCTGAGGCATCTAATAAAACCATTGTCAAAATCCTTCAAAAGATTGTCAATGACGCTAGTCGTGACTGGAATGTCCAATTGAATCCTGCTCTATGGGCCTATTGCACTTCCATCTGTTATCCCACTGGCGCCACATCGTATTCCCTTGTTTATGGGTCTGAAGTTGTCTTTCCCCTCGAGGTTGAGTTACCTTCTCTTTGTGTGTCCCTGAAAGATTTGATTCTAGATGAAGAGTATAGAGTTGCATGACTCACTGAATTAGAATTGCTGGATGAACACCATCAAAGAGCCTTTGATCATTTGAAAGTCTATCAACAAAGGATGTCTCGTCAGTGTGTGTGTGTGTGTGTGTGTGTGTGTTTTTGCACCTGTTACCTGTGACACAACACTTCAATAGATCATTGCATTAGCAAAAAGGGGGTTAGATGAGCATACAAATCCACTAAAATTGACCTATTTCTTTCTAACTAGGAAGAGTATGAAAAACAACATAATAACCCTCAAATTATGCCTCTTTTAGTGACATATACATCCTAGCATGAAAGATTTGAGTTAAAATGAAAAAGATATCTAAATAACATGCATTCTAGCTCTAAAAAGGCATGAAACTAACAATGCATAAACATGAACTATGAAATGTGCTATGAATCTATGTCTATTCTAACAGCATAACAATGCAATTTTTAATCTAAGATGAAGGCTTATTTGTGCTCAAAAACACCTTCTATTTATAGAAGAATGAGGAGAGAGAGGGGGGACAAGGTGCATTAATGGAGTTGAAAAACTCATTAATGGTGTGTAAGAGCAGTAAATGCCAAAGGCATTCAATAGGCATGGTGGAGACATGGGCTTAAGGAATCTTCATTAATGAGGCATTAATGAAAGCCTTAAAGAAGCATGGGAAGGGTGTAAGAGAGTGGCTTGAGAAAGTGGACCTGAGGGAAGAAATCTTGAGATTCCTTGACTTTCTCAAGTGGGTGGAGTCCTTAATCATTCCTTAATGGAATGTGACAACATTAGGAGGTGGGTTAGGGTAGAATTAGGATTAGAATTAGATTAGCATGGGGTGAATGGGTTGGGATAGGTTTGAACCTATGGTCAAAGTGGTTGAAGTGGGTTAGGCTATGGGTTTAGAGGAATATTAATGAAATAAATTAAACTTATTTAATTCATTCAAAAATAGGAATATTAATTATTTAAGTATTTAATTACTTTTTTAATAATCAATAGGACTATAGCCAATTAATCAAATTAATTAGGCTAGGGGAATGGGTTCATTTGCAAGTGATGAGACATTTTGAGATTTGTTTAATTCCTTTATGATTAAATACTATACCCATGTTTTTGAATTTGATTGGTTTTAATTGGTTTGAATTGATTTGAATTGTATGGTTGTGGTAGTTAATATAATTTAGTGATAAAAATCACCTAGGACATTAAATCATATTTAAAAATGAATTATGCCAAAGTAACATTGTCGTGACATAATTGGGGGTATGATCACACTTAGGGAAAATAGAGCCTATAGTCAGAACAGACCAAATCCAGGTGGTTACATTTGCCCCTCTTTGAATAGATGTGCGAGCAGCACATTGATTCAAAGAAATTTTTGATTTTGAATTCAAAAAAATTGAGATTTTTGCTCATGATCGAACGAAATGCCTGATGAGATCATTCTCACACTTAATTTAACTAAACTGATAGTATTGATTTTAAACTTGGTTGTCGTCCAAAGATCAATAAAAGATCTTAAAGATACCAATCCTGAACTTGGTTGTCGTCCAAAATTGATAATAATGATTCCAAACTTAGTTTACATCCGAAAGCCAGTATGAATTTGCCAAGATCTTAGTAAGAATCTTTTAAAATTAGGAAACACAAGATGTCCATCTTATGAGAACCAAAGCCTTCTATCCAACAGTTTCGACTTAGTCAAGGAAACTATCATGCCCCTAGTTGTTTGATAATGAAGTTGTTTTTAATGCTATTTCAAGAAAAAATTTGATTGATAATGGTGTGATCATGCCCCCTCAGGAACGAAATCAAAGGAAAGAAATGAAATCCCTCTGTTGAAATAAGGTATCACTTGCAGGAAGCGGGTAGGATCAGAAAAGAATGAAGTAGAAGTGAAGAAAGATAGTGTGTTTAAGAATAAACACACGGGAACCAAGTTAATTACGTGAAAAATATGAGTGGTGAGATTGACAAAATGATGTCAGACCAAGATTTAATGATAAAATGGGCAATTTGACAGATTTTTGGAACAAATGGAGCGATTCTGCATTTTCAGGATTTGTTGCAAAAATGTTACTATATTGCACAAAATACCTTAGGTACCTTTGATTTGGTTCCTGACTGATCAAATAGAGAACAAAAATGTAGTTTCAGTTGCTTGGGAGGAGTTTCAGAACTCCTAAACAGCTCAAAAGACCAATATAATCCTAAAAAATTACCATTTCACTATTCATTTTCACTTTTACCCATAGTAATTTTGAGAGCTCTGCAGAGAAGATGGTGGTCCCCATGAGGAAGCATCATTTCGAGATGAGCTGTCGACACCAGCGCCTGGCCGACTACCCACCTCCATTAAGTGCTCATAAATCTACCTTGTGAATTTTGCAAATTTGATTTTTACACATTTTTACAGCTTTTATAGGCCATTGAATTTTGGGTCGCATCCGGGATTTCGGATCGCACCTTGTCAAACCCATGTCGCATCTGGTATATCCCAGATCATATTCAATTTTTCTAGATTTCTACATTGCATCCAGGATGTCCTGGATCACATCCTGTATGCCTAATTTTGCCTTGTTTTTAGTTGAAATTTGACTTTGTGTCGTACCCTATCCTTTCAAGATCGTTCCCTACTTTTAGGGTCATAACCTGTATGTCGAGGATCGTACCCAGTATTCTCTATCGCATCTTGTATGTCCAGGATTGCATCCTGTAAAACAGATCGCACCCTACCTATTTAGGATCGCATCTCATTTGTAGACTTAGGAACTTCTCCTTTTTGACCTATTTGCATGTCGCGAACCTTGAATTACTTAGCTGATCAGGAGTCTGCATCTCTATTATAGATAGAACATTGATTTTATCTTTGTATGTGTTAAAACAGGCATATTTTGAGGTAGTTGCCTTTAGAGGCACATATCCAGGGTGTGTGCTTGCTTTTTCTGGACTACTCACAGATGATGAGCAGACTACAGTGATCCAGTGTGGATTACGTTCTTTGGTAGGTTTACCCAAGATAGGGGTAAACCAAGGGTTGCTGACTGCTCTTGCCGAGAGATGGCATTCAGAGCACAACACCTTTCATCTGTCGACTGGGGAGATTACAGTTACTCCTAAGGATGTATGGTAGATACTGCGTGTTCCAATTATTGGTCACGAGGTGCGCTTCAAGGTGACATCAGTCGTGGTGATTGGAGCAGCTTATTGATATTTTCAGGATGACACCATTGATCACAGATACCTCTCATGGGACTATATGGTCGATCATTATGATCGATTATCTGTATACTTAGCACGCTTGATAGGTGGCATCCTAATTCCAAGCATAGGTCAACATGGTTTTATGGTCAGATGGGTGGATATTCTAGAGCAGATGGTCACCCACAGATGGAGATTCACATGGGGCAGTTGAATCTTAGCTCATACGTACCGAGAGTTGCACGAGATTGTCTATCATTATACTTGGAGCATGACTGTAGGTATATTGATTCTACAGATCTGGGCCTGGGAGCATATCCCTATTACATGGCAAATTGTAGATAGACAGCGAGCACCTGAGCAGGTGTACGTATATGTGTATGTAGGTCTCATTCATCAGCCCCATCTAGGCAAGGTAGAGTACTGGCGATGACTCTTTGATGATATGACTGAGGTTGTTTGGTGACCCTATTTAGACTATGAGGAGTGGACCTCAGATGCTCAGCAGGTGCCATATTTATTTTAGAGCGGGTATCTCATTGGGAGGACCAGATATGTAGTAGAGTGGTTTGTGCATACCTGAGTGCTAAGATAGTATAGCCGTCGACAGGGTAGGACACAGGACATCACTTTTTATGCCCAAATATGAGATGAGGCACCATTGTGGGGTGCCCAACTAAGTTACAAGACTACTCATCAGGAGATTCGTGACATGGTTGGAGTAGACTAGGATCTCTGCCTAGATGTTGCAGATGTAGGCTGTTCAGATGGCTATACCGCAGAGATGCTCTAACATCCATTCCCTCATTTTACAGTGCTAGAGGATGTTATTCCTCACATAGAGGAGCCATTAGATTATGATCCTGATGATCGTCCCGCCAGAGGGAGAGGAGGAGCTCAAAGAGACAAGGGCATCAATTTTCATGGAGGGAGAGACGGAGGCCGAGATGGAGGTCAAGATGGGAGACATCCTCCTCCAGATGAGGGGGACAACGGTGGAGATGACAGGGGTGGTGGTGCTGTGGGTGGCCATGCAGAGGTTGCTAGTGGGAGTGGAGAGGGTTAGCGCACTTGATTTAGATTTATTTCTCCTTGGATGGACCCAAGTCCATTACTTACAGGGGATCAATAGAGGCAGCGGAGATAGCAACCGTAGAGATAGCCTGACAGACCACAGGATAGAGCCTCAGGACAGGATTTAGGCAGGGGATCCGGCAGAGATGGAGATCGTTTGTCTCAGTGTGAGCAGGAGAGAGAGAAGTTGAGGGCTTGGATTATAGTGTTAGAGGCAAGAGCCATAGCAGCAGAGACCAGGATCACAATAGTGGATTCTTTGCTTGCTGATAGAGATGCACAGCTCGAGCGGCTCAGGATAGAGTGAGATATGCAGGCCTATACAACGGTTCACCAGGGCCAGAGAGCCACTTATTATTATGTGCTTTATCATGCAGCAGTGCCAGAGGGGTAGAGAGAAGCATCATTTTCATGGTTGGCTCAGCAGTCAAAGGGGCGATGCCTCCTCCTCTACAATTTGTACCACCTCCTCCTCCTCCAGGTCAGGGAGAGGGGGGTAGCCAAAGCTGATTTTGTATTTTTTCACACATGTATATTGTATATCTGGATCCTGCTGAGATCCTTCTTTACACACACACACACACACACATCTGATTCTTTTTGATCCTCTGATACTCTTTATGTAGAGTTGTGTGATATTTGAATTTGTACCATGTTTGAGATATATCTCTGATGCAGTTGTTCTCTGATTCTGATATGTTTCATGATGTATCTTTGCTTTGACAGATGTATTTGCACATGTGATTAGATCTTGGTCGTATGATGAGTTAGTTTTTAGATGATGACATCTTTTATGTTGTTTTGATTTATCACTGATATAAATATGTGTCAAATGATGCTATGTGAATATGCAAAATCTATATTTTTGGATTTTTCTTATGCCAGTAAAATGTATGGATGCACTTAGGATGTAAAAATAAAATGCACAAATGCTTTGTTTTTGAATCCCTTTCTGTTTCATTTTATGAATGCAAAATGTATGCTATGGATGTGCAACGATATTTATATCAGTAATAGTAAATGAGTGTTTTTAACTTGGTATTTAGAAGAAGATAGAAATTATTTTTGAGCACAAAATTCCTTATGCTTTTACTTCTTTCACAAATGCATCATGCAATTTCCAAATGCAACTATATGCAGACTCTTAGGACTTGTCACTGATTGGCAGATATTGGACATTTTTATCATCATTGGGAACCTTTTGAAATGGATACCACCTGATAGTACAACAATCAATAACACCCACTGATATTATGAAAGTATGAATACTATAATTTTATTGAAATGTCAAAAATTGACTTAAGAATCAAGGCATAGAAGCCAGGATAACAAAAATAGTCACCTTCCTTTTAATATATCAGATTTTGTGTAAGGCAAGACATTGGACCCGCAATGACCTTGAAAATTTATATCCTTGGGTATATTATGATTCATATACCTTAGTGAGAATCTGAATCAGAAAATAGATAAGGAAATTATTTCAACCTCACTATAGTTTACACATAACAAAGATTGAGATATATGCGCTATCCACCCATAGTGGCAGCTCTTACCATAAACATCTAAGTTAGGTGAAATTTATAGGTCATTTGGAACAATCATCATACACAGAAAACCAAGAAAATGTTATGTCCCCTGTCCTTGCGACTCTTTGTCTTTGCACAGACGTCATGGAGTAACTCAGAAGGCATAACAACATCAATTGTGAATCAAATCAATAAAATCCATAACTGCTTAAATGCCCCTAGTTAAAACATCATCAGGACAAAAAAAGAGTCATAATCAAACCAAGATCAAACTGTGTTTAAAGTAGTATTGAGAAATACTATTGATTCATTTTTCAACCATAGTAGAGATTTAACAATCGAAAAGTTGGAATTCAAGAAAATAGGTGTTCCATGCCTGAGTATAACCTTTGTCATGCCTATTTGCAATCCAATGTTGGTCGTAAGAACACCATTCATGTTAGTGCAATGTTGGTGTCATCCTTGTGTTTTGTGAAACGGATAGTTTAGTGAAAGCATTAAGAAGCATCGTATCACCAGACAAACCATCCTATGATAACTTAGCAGACGCAACCTATCAGATTGGCAAAGATACCCCCAGTGCAGAATGACTTGATCCTAAGACAAAAACGTAGACAAATCCCAAGCGAGGATAAGATAGTTGTTTTAGGAAACAAAGTCAACATTTAGCACAAGTGTAATTGTGAAGGCTTAGTATTAGTAATGCATTGATAGATGGAGCGCAAAAACACAAGTGATGCGTGATTGCCAGGTTTTAACCACTTGGCAAGATCTTTTCTTTCTTTTTGCTACCAAGATGCCTGATTGCAAGGTTTTCATCAAGGCAATTTTTTCTTTTTTTCAATTTTTTTGCTATTTTTGCTTTTTTTTAATGTTTTTGTAGTATCAAGGTGCCTATTTACTAGGTTTTCACCAAGGATACCCTTTTCTTCAAGAATTTTTCCACTAATTTTGGATTTCTTCAGGATCAATTTTCTGAATGTTTTTGGTATTTTCTGAGAACTATTTCACTGTACACGCTTTGCTAGCCGAACATCAAGTGTAGAACCGATTCAAATGTAGAGTATTAATAGGATCTGGAAGAAAATCTCCCTCAAGTGTAGCCAGATGATAAGCTCCAGTGCCAAAAGTAGCAGTGATGACATAAGGTCCTAACCAATTAGGTTCAAATTTTCCTTTCTGCTCTCTGTTAGGCTAGTTTTTAGGATTCTCTTTGAGGACGAGATCTACCACTTAAAATTTTCATGGTTTGACCTTTTTATTGTACCCCCTAGACATACATGCTTGGTACACCTTCAGATGATCGAACGCCTATCGTTTGCGCTCATCTAGTAGGTCTAAAGAATTCACCCTGTCTATGCAGTACTGCTCATCAGTAACAAGGCCTTGTAAAGATATCCGCAAAGATGGGATTTCAACCTTAATAGGTAGTACTACTTCAACACCATAGACTAGGGAAAAAATGGCGTAGCTCTAGTTGGTGTTCGGATGCTTGTTCTGTAGGCCCATAGTGCCAGATTCAGTTGTAGATGCCAGTCTCTTCCAAACTTACTTATAGTTCTATATAAGATCTTAAGAATATTTTTATTAGATGACTCAGCCTGTCCATTACCTTGAGGATAATATATTGAGGAGCAATGTTGAGTGATGTGGAACTTTTCACAAAGGTCATCAATGTCTTGATTTTTAAATTGGCCCCCATTGTCTGTTACAATTGAAGAGGGTATCCCATATCTATAGATAATGTAGTTCAAAATGAACATAGCCACCTGTTTTCCAGTGGCTTTGATTAGCGACATGAACTCGACCCACTTCATAAAATACTCAGTGGCCGTAATGATGAACTCGTGTCCATTTGAAGAGTTGGGATATATTTGTCCAACCAAGTCAAAGGCCCATTGCTGAAATGGCCAATGTGTAATGAAAGGGATAAGTTCTCTGGCAGGAGCATGGATGAGATTTCCATGTGTCTAACAATTTTGACATGTTTTTGAAAATTGAATAGAATCTTTTTCTGTGGTAGGCCAGTAATAGCCTACTCAGAGCAGTTTCTTTGCCAATGAAAAGTCATTCGAATGTGAACCACATACACCTTTGTGGACTTCTTTTAATGCGAGATCAGACTCTTCGAGTTCTAAACACTTAAGAAGCGTACCATTGAGACCTAGTCTATATAAGTTATTAGTTATGAGGACATAACATGATGTTGTCCTAATCAAGGCTCTTTTCTCATTGCAGGATAGATAATTCGGAACAGTTTGGTGAGTTAGGTAAGCAATGATCTTGGCATAGCGAGATTGATCTGGGGTATCTAAAGCACAAATCACTTGGTATCTAGGGGTATTAAAGGTGAGGTAGGATAGTTCTTCCACCAAGAATTCATAGTGGAATTGTTTCTCCTCCAGTTGTAACATGGATGCCAATGTAGCCATAGCATCTGCAACCTTATTCTTTGTTCTAGGTATCTGTTGGAAAGTGATGAAGATAAAATACTTCTTTAAGTCATCAACCAATTGTCTTTAGGGCATCAACTTCTCATCCTTCATCTGATAATCTCCATTGACTTGATTAATGATGAGTTGGGAGTCACCATACACGTGTAACTCTACAATCTTCCACTCTATGACAAGCTTAAGACCATTTACCAATGCTTCATATTCATAAATGTTGTTGGTGCATGGAAACATCAATTTGTAGGACTTTGGTATCTTGTAGCCTTGAGCAGTTATGAACAGAACACCCACACCAGAGCCTTGTTGTGTGAAAGAACCGTTAAAATACATCTTCCATGAATGCTTAGTTAGATGCATAATTGTCTCATCAGGGAATTCAATCTTCAGAGGTTCAGTATCTTGAAGTGGTGAGTTAGCTAGCTAGTCAGCAAGGACTTGTCCTTTAATAGATCTCCTATCCACATACTCAATGTCAAATTCACTTAGAATGAGGACCCATTTTGCTAATCACCCTATTAATGTTGTTTTGCTTGAAAGATACTTTAGAGGATCAATCTTTGCAATAAGCTTTACTGTATGTGAGAGCATGTAGTGTCTCAATTTTTTTGATGCGAAGACGACTGCCAAGCATACTTTTTCAATAATGTTGTAATTGAGCTCATAAGCCACTAGTGTTCTACTGATGTAGTAGATAGCTCGTTCTTTCTTTGTTTCATCCTCTTGGGAGAGAAATACTCCTAGCGATGTAGATGTAGCTGAAATATAGAGGAGTAATGGCTTTCCATGAATGGGCGCCATAAGAATAGGAGGAGTAGCTAGGTACTCTTTTAGTTCTCTAAAGTTGTCTTCACAGTGTTCATCCCATTTGAAGGTGACCCCTTTATATAGTAATTTCATAAAGGTTTGTGCTCTGTCCTCCAGTTGTGACATGAATCTCCTGATAGATTGAAGTCTCCCTTGTAGTGTCCTCATTTGACTGATGTTGCGAGGAGGAGTCATCTCTAGAATAACTTTGAATTTTGTAGGATCTACTTCAATTCCTTTTATCGAGATAATCAATCCTAAAAGTTTTCCTGATTGGGCCCCAAAATCACATTTCTTTGGATTGAGCCTCAGTTGAAATTGTTCCATTCAATCCAATATCTTTCTTAAATCATCAATATGAGTGCTCCTTTCTCTGGATTTAGCTAACATGTCATCCACGTAATCCCCCATGTTCTTATGCATCATATTATGGAATATAGTAGTCATTGATCTTTTATATGTTGCACTGACATTTTTCAACCCAAATGACATGATATTCCAGCAAAAGGTGCCCCATGCGCATGCAAATGTGGTCTTCTCTTGATCCTCGGGGGCAATTATGATCTGATTATTGCCCGAGAATCCATCCATTAATGAATACATTTGGTAACCTATTGTGAGGTCTATGATCATATCATTATTGGGCAGGGGGAAGTCATCCTTAGGACATACCTTGTTTAAATCCCTGAAATCAGTACAGATCTTGATAGATTTATCAGATTTAGATACGGGGACCACATTGGAGATCCACCTTGCATAGGCAATGACTCTGATAAATCCTGCTTTCAACAACTTATCTAGCTCTGCTTTCACTAGTAATGCAACATGAGGATGCATTTTTCTAAGTTTTTTCTTTACGGGTTTGATCCCAAGAGCTATAGAAAAATGATGCATGATTAACTCCGGATCTAGTACTGGCATATCAGTATAGGACCATGCAAAGTTGATTTTCTTTTCCTTCAGAAATTCACTGAATTATTCCTTTACTTTTGTTGATAAAGATTATGCCAGGTGAATGATTTGAGGAGACTCAGTTGTTCCTAAGTTGACTGGTTCCATTGTTTCTATCAGTACCGAAGATCTCTCCTAAAAATGTGCGGCGAGGATATCAAGAATATCATCTTTTGGCACCTCTAAGAGGTTTTCACCATCAGATATGTCTTTCATTTTTACTTTTTTAGAATCTGATATTGCCACAATGTGGTTTTCACCATCAGTTCTGTTCTTCTTTTTATTTTTCAATTTTTGACTAAGAAACTTGATATCCTCCTTTAACATGTGCTCGCTTCTTGTATTGGTGGAAGAAGGGTAAGGTTCACAAGCATTTAGATAACAAGCCAAGGCATAGTCATTGGGGAAGTTGAGGATAGGAGTAGGATTTGTATTAATCCAATCAATAAGGTCTAGGTTTATCAAAGATAAGGAATCAGAATCAGGGAAGGACAACATCGCGTTAGCATCATGACTATTAACTGACAAGACGTGGTCTGTTAAGTTAATTTCTTTGATATTTAGATCAATAAGAGTTAAATCATCATAAAAAGGGTCATTATTAGTTATATGTAGACCAAACTATAGTGACTCATCAGTAGAGCTCTCATCATCATCTCTCTGTAAAAGGAGGCTTCTTGTCTGTCACCTTAGAACTTCCTCTAGACTTAGGAAAGCACCAGTCTCTCCATCCCTAATGGGGAGAAGGAACTCTTCCTTTGCTTCAAGATTATCAGTGTCATTGGGAGTAGTGTTAGATTGTTCATGAGGAGCTGAGGGAGATGCAAACATGTGAATTGTATCTATTTCAATGTCTTCGATGGTGACAGATAACCCATCCCATTCATAATCATGAGAGTCAGTTTCTTCATCATCATATATGTTTAAGTATTAAGAAATAGTTATCTAATGTACCCGGTTAGCTACCTATGTATCAAAGTGAGGTAAGTCAAGGACATGTGAAATTGTGACTAATTTCTCCCAGTTAGGATGTGAATCTAGTCAGCGGGATGTGCTTGCGGTAGTCATTGCTATCAATGGTATCTCTAAAGTAGTTGTTTTTGTGTCTCCCACTTTTTGAATAAGAGTCTGTGGTAACAAAGGTATGAGAATCTCATGTGGTACCTCAAACCTCAGGACATAGCACTCTCCTTGATAGTTAGGATTTTTTGTGCCAACATGTAATAATCTTTCATAGGACCATGGTTCTAGTTCTATCTCCTATGTTTCATCACTCTCTTTGTCAGAGATTGGACTATCTTTTGAAGTGGGTTTGTTGGCTTTAGTATTAAAACCCAGTCTTGTTTTGTCTCTAGTATTCCAGAACTCCATGGGTATAGACTCAATGAGTCCTCATCCTGTATTGTTCAGAGGTCCTTTTCCTTTGTACCCCATTTGTTTGAGGAAATCATATCCCTTTCCATACTGTTATGCGAATATCTCTACATGTTTTACCTCAGCTGTCGTTGGTTCTCCTTTGTAAAGCCAGTCCAAGACTACATGTTCTTATGTGTTATCTAAAGAAGATGTGGAGGCCTTAACCATGCTCATGGCCTTGTAAATCTCTGGTTCTTTTAATGCGGTAGGTGTGAAAGATGAGGAGGGTCTTCCATAGGATCATGGTGATAATGGTAATTTTGTAAGTGAGGGAGTCATGTCTAGTTTGTACTCTCCCATACCTATTTCTTCAAGTTTTAAGGTTTTACCAAAGCTTTTCATCACCATGTCTTTAGTAGTCTCAGGAGCAATCTCATCCATAGCTTCCTTGTTATGTGGAATCATACTGCCTGCTTTGATATTGTTGCAAGTATAGTTAGCATCTGCAGGAATTGTTACCTCTACCCCATTATGTGGGAACTTTATGCACTGGTGATAAGTAGACGACACAGCTTGCATTTTGTGAATCCATGGTCTCCCTAACAGGATGTTGTAGGCTAAGGGAAAATCCAAAACTTGACATGTGACATTCCTTTTAATCAGTCTGACTCTGATGGGCAGAACAATAAGACCTTTAGAGGATCTTTCTTCCTCATCATAAGCTTTGATGGTTATCTTTCTTCTGGAATCAATTGTTTGTTCTGAAAGACCCAACTTTGTGATGAGATTAAGGGTAAAAATATTTAATCCTGTGCCTCCATCTATCAAGACACATCTAACATGGGATTTATGAATGAGAACTTTGATATGGAGGGGTTGATTGTGTGGTTGGGTCAAAGATTTATCATCCTCTTTAGAAAAGGATAGGTAATGCAGTGCTGAGATGTGATTGACCATCACTTGGAATTTGTCTATGTCAAGGTCCTTTAGGATGTTTGCAGCATGTAGGGCTTGTTCTAAGATTTCCCTATGCATTGTGGATATCTTGAGAAACTTGAAGAAGGAAATTTTGGCAGAGGTTTGTTGCAATTGGTCTACCAAGTCATACTTTTCTCCAGGAATAGTAATCATGTGTTTTGTTGTTGGTTTGGGAATAGTAATAATAGAGACCTTGGACGTTGATGTTGGTTTTGATGAGGAAATGTGTCCCTTGATTGTGACTTGCACTTCGCTTCTCATCACGACATTCATTTGGAAAGAGGTGTCTTTAACACCTTTGATTGTGATCACATTAATGGATTCGGTTTTAATGTCTAGCATATTGAGCACATTTTCATTGTTGGAATAGGTGTAGTTCACTTCATTACTTTTCCCTTGTCATGCCCAAAACTAGGGCAAAACACACACACAATTTTTTTATTTTTTTTATAAGGACATAAAACAACATCAACAATGATGACACAAAATACTGAGAGCGCTGAGGGAAGGTGACAACATGGTGAAGTTGCTTCTCAAGCTGAAAGGTCTAGTCATAGATTGAGCCGGAGTTATAGATAAAGGTGATTGCAGAGTCAGTAATCCAACTCGAAAGATGGTAAGAGAATCTACGGTTTAGTACTGTAAGGACATAGGGGTATACTGGCCCCATTAATGGTTGACCTAGCAATAAAATTTATTAATTCTATTCAATGTCATTACGATCCTTAAACATTCTTGGTTTAATAGGGTTCCCATAATTACTATAATCTTATCTAATATCATTGCGACAAGATACGTTTAATTTTCTAACCAATTTCATTACAATAATGATAACCTAAAAGGTGTATGTACCTAGGTTATATCTTTCGTATGTGATTTATTTAACATAATCAATAATTTGTCTACATTGTTAGTTCAAGAGTTAACCATATTAAGAATTAAATAATATTCGACAATAAACTTGGTAATGTGAACTAGCACGAAATGTTATCTAATCATAAAGGTGGATTAATTATACTACCATGACAAGATGTACTAAACCCTCTTATACATTAAATTAAATTAAATTAAGCAAATCAACTCATTAAGCCAGAACCCCTATTAACTAATCCACAAATTCACAATTCTAGAAATAACATAAACTAACTAATATTAATGATCCATTTTAAATAATTAACCATCAGATAAAATAGATTATAATTTTAATAAGTTGGTTCAAAACTAATTAAATTTGAACATGTAATAAATATATTACTCTAATAGGTTATTTAATTAGAAGTATAATTCCAATCTCGATTATAGTTTTCCTGAACAACTCATATCAACATGTGTACCCAAATTGAAACATCTCACCATTCATCTAAGTCAATCATCATAATGTATCATATGGTCAACATCATGAGTATG
>MU226640.1:430863-444128 GCA_018584345.1 Thuja plicata | reverse complement strand
TGTGTTTCATTTCACATTGACCCTTTAATTAAAATATTCCTATGTACCTCGTCCAACTCTTATAGAGAAAAATTGTAGGCCTTCAAGCGATTATTGGACCCAAAGCCACCCAGTGTTGCGAAACCTGCCTCTGATACCAAAATGTCATGCCCAAAACTAGGGCAAAACGCACACATAATTTTTTTTTTATAAGGACATAAAACAACATCAATAATGATGACACAAAATACTGAGAGCGCTGAGGGAAGGTGACAACATGGTGAAGTTGCTTCTCAAGCTGAAAAGTCTAGTAATAGATTGAGTCGGGGTTATCGATAAAGGTGATTACAGAGTCGGTAATCCAACTCAAAAGATGGTAAGAGAATCTACAATTTAGTATTGTAAGGACACAGGGTATACTGACCCCATTAATGGTTGACCTAGCAATCAAATTTATTAATCCTATTCAATGTCATTACGATCCTTAAACATTCCTGATTTAATAGGGTTCCCATAATTACTATAATCTTATCCAATATCATTGCGACAGGATGCGTTTAATTTTCTAACCAATTTCATTCCAATAATGATAACCTGAAAGGTGTATGTACCTAGGTTATATCTTTTGTATGTGATTTACCTAGGTTATATCTTTCGTATGTGATATATTTAACATAATCGATAATTTATCTACATTGTTAGTTCAAGAGTTAACCATATTAATAATTAAATAATATTCGACAATAAACTTGGTAATGTGAACTAGCATGAAATGTTATCTAATCATAAAAGGTGGATTAATTATACTACCATGACAAGATGTACTAAACCCTCTTATGCATTAAATTAAATTAAATTAAGCAAATCAACTCATTAAGCCAGAACCCCTATTAACTAATCCACAAATTCACAATTCTAGAAATAACCTAAACTAACTAATATTAATGATCCATTTTAAATAATTAACCATCGGATAAAATAGATTATAATTTTAATAAGTTGGTTCAAAACTAATTAAATCTGAACATGTAATAAATCTATTACTCTAATAGGTTATTTAATTTGAAGTATAATTCCAATCTCGATTATAGTTTTCCTGAACAACTCATATCAACATGTGTACCCAAATTGAAACATCTCACCATTCATCTAAGTCAATCATCATATTGTATCATATGGTCAACATCATGAGTATGGAAAGTGTTGTAACTTATAAATTATCATCATCTAATTTAACCAAATCCCTATCAAAAGGGTAAAACCTCCTAATTCGTCAAAACGTAAATCCAATTACTAGGTCTATCAAAATGGTAATTGGAAAAGCTATGATGGGTTTGGGGTGAGGCCTCACATCCCTTTAGATGTTTCCCCTTTGTCATAGTTAGGGAATGGTTTGTTAAATGTTGTGTGATCTTCATTGGTAGTGTGTCCATCCACTTTCATGATCTTTCCACCTTCAACAAGGTCTTGAATGAAATGTTTGAGCTTAAGGTAATTGTTAGTCTTGTGTCCTTTTGTTTTTGTGAAAGACGCAGTAAGAATTATCATCCCACCATCAGGGTTTGACCATTGGTTCCCATGATTTGGAATTTGGGATTGTGAGGACTTTGTTATCCAATAGTGTTTTCAAAATAGTTTCGAGAGGCTCCCCCAAAGGAGTGAACATTCTTTGGGGTCTTGAAGTCCACTGCCGACCCTTTCTATTGTCATTGTTTGCTTTGGGTACAAGAGTTGTTACCTTGGTATCCTTGCTTGCTTGCATACTGTTAGTCAGATTAAATACCTCGGGTTTAGGACCAACATTGGATGCGTCTACTATGACATCATTGGCAACATTTTTATTCTACTTCCACCATTTAGGTTTGGAGTTGGAATTGTTGGATTTTTCATTTTGAAGAGTGATTTCCCCTCTTTTGACCATTACTTCTTCGGTACGAAGGGAATTTTTAATCATCTTGTTGAAGCTAGGTGAGTCTTGCATTTGTAATGCATAGTTCAATTCAAAGATTAGGTTATTAATAAAGATTTCCATCTTCTCAATTTCGAGGATGGCCCTTGAATATCGTGTGGAGATTTTTCTCCATCTTTGAAGGAAGTGAGTAAATGATTTGCCAGTCTTCTATTTAGTATTACATAGATCCATCATAGTCACATCAAGTTGGATATTGTTGGAGTAATGTTGAATAAATTGTTGTATTAACTCCTCAAAAGTCTTGACCTTGGGTGTAAGTTTTGAAAACCATTCCATGACATTGCCACCTAGGCTTCCTGGAAAGAGCCGCATGAGGTAGGTAGGTTCATGCATGTATTAGATTCTCAGAGCACATAATTCTCTGACATGATTGTGTGGGTCAATTTCCCCTTTATATTTGTCATATTTCAGTGTTGCCACATTAGGAGGAAACGGGACCATAGTGATACATTTGTCAAAAGGAAAGGGACAAATGGTATCCATAGAGTACTTTGATTTGGGTGTAGCTTTCTCATGTTTGAGATTTGTAAGCTCCATTTGCATTAAGGTGAGTTGTTTGGCGAGGATAGATATAGGAGTTGGTACCTCCTTTTCCTTAAGATTTTCCACATCATAATTGAAGGGTAATTTTACGCCGGTGGATGTTAGGTGAAGAAAGTATTTCTCTTTATCTTTATCAATCATCTTTTCCATCTTCTTTTGGAATTTCTTGCTTTGTTTGAGTTTGTTGTACTCATCTTTAGTGATGTCTTCTTCACTGCCTGATTCAAATAGAGGACGCTCAAATATGGGTTCTTCATCTTCATCACTATCTTCATGCTTTTGGTTTTTGTTTTTGTCATATTCTTAGAAAGCCTCACTCCATTCACGAGTGTTTTTGTCCATGGCTGGAGAGTCTAGATCAAGTAGGGAACTGCGAGATGTTTCTCCTGGAAAGTGTAGTGATTTAGGAGGCACTTTCAATCCTTTAGATGTGTACTTGTTGCATCTTGTGTTAACCATGAAGTTGTGTCTCAACTTTCGTCAATGTTTCCCAATAGTGTCAGGTAGTATCTTGAATCGTTCAAGTGAGTGTGTCTAGGTGGAAGTATCATTTGAGTTTTGGTGGAAGTAAATGATTCCAGTGTCAGAGGGTTAGAATGCCTTGATAGTGAGCTGGGAACCAAGTGTTTTTAATAAGCAGATAGACCACACGTTTTGAGACAGATTGTGAGAGGCTGACAAGACATACAAGGTAGACGTTTTAAAAAGTGTTTTGATATAATGATAGGGAGACCAGAAAAGATAGCAGGGATAAACTAAAGAGCCAAAAGGGTATCCAAATCAACTGAGACTTTTTGTGAAATTATCTTGCAAATGCCCACTGTCCTAGATGCGAGCTCCCAAATGCAAGCCTAGAAATACTGGATGTGAGCTACTAATGACCCTAGATGTGAGCTTAAATACCAGATGCAATAATGTGCTGAATATATGCGAGCCAGGATACCATATGTGAGCCTAAATACTAGATACAACACAGGACATACGGGGTGCAATTTTCTGATGTCTTTGACAGATTTGAGATGTTTTGAAAAATTTGTTCTGGAAGTGTGTGAAGTTCATCTATTTGTAGTTTTGCATTCTGAGACTCGTTAGTGAATGAAAACATATATGTTGACCCAGGATTGAAATTTGTTGTTTGTTTGAAGATGTTATCTTTTTAATGACTTTTCAGGCACGTCAAACAAATTTGCATTGTTAGGAGAGTGAAACAGACACACATCTTATCTCTATTTTCTAGGTGGAGGATGAAAATCCTTGCTTGTTGACTTAGGTACGCACTCAAATTCTAATTAGAATACATCCATCACCAAGCACGCAATGGCTCCAGTCATGATGTTGTATTAGCCGAATCCAAACGTAAGTGAGGGCACGATATGACAAGTGTCTTGGGGCAATTACTTTTTGCCTTGCACAAGGATTATCACCCTTTCAGAGGTGAATCAGGAATTCTTTCAGTTCAAGCATTTTCTATTATTGGGCAATCCATTCAAAATCGTCCCCATAGAATTGCACAAGGCAAAATTTAGGCGTATAGCCCTATGAGTATCTAAGTATATATAGTCTCGCAAGAAAGATTCAAGCGGCTCCGCTCTACATATACCCAAGCATGTTCAAAGAATGACATCAGAATTCTACGAACAAAACCAGCTCTGTCTTCCGAGGCTTTAGCCTACGAGGAAGCAACTATTTATAGTGAGTTGGAAGGGTTGGCGTAAAACCTATCCTCACTTGGGTCATTCTCAAGAGATTTTTTCTTCAACCGGTAGGCCCTCTATTATTAAATAAGCGTACAAAGGATTGGTGAACGTAGGACATCTAGATTTCTAATTCTTCCAAAGAAGAAGAGCATACTCTCCTAATCCATGTTGTTTTCTCCCAAAACATATTCAAGCAAATAGTTCATTTCCTCAAGCAATGTTGTGCTCGATTTAAGATGTTCCTATTTAAAGAAAATAGAATGCTTGAAAGTAAATTTTGCTTATTCAATTAATCCACAATTTTAGGTGAGTAGCTTGTTCAATTTTTTATTCCCAAATTTAGACAGTGTGCTTGTTCAATTAACCCACAAATTTAATGCTTTGATTGTTCAGTTACTGATCCAAATTGAAATTTAGTTTTGTTTGCTTGGTTCAGTTATATCTAAATTCCTTTCAACCCATAAACTAAGGTGTGAGTTTCTGATTTTCCTTAAAAGGAAAAGAGCATAGTCCTCTAGTCAGTTTAGTGGAAAATTGGAAAATGTTATTAGTGTCAAAAGCATGTAAAAATAGAGGTCAAGATGGGGTTTGGGCAACCTGAAAAACCATGTTAGTATTCTTTGATTTAACTCCCAATAAAAACCTTTGATGCAACCTACAAGCACTAGTTAAGCTGTGAAAAGACCAAAGAAATAAAACACGCAAACGTTAGTGGTTAAGCAATGAAGTTCACAAAAAATTTCACCAGATGCGATCTTAAAAGAACAGTATGCAATATCATATACAAGGTGCGAGTCTTTGTCACCAGATGTGACTTAATGCTCCCCAGATGTGATCCTAAACCAAAAATGATCTAGGAAATCCTAGATGTGAGCCTCATTTTCTGCAGTGCAAACACGTATACCGGATGTGATCTAGAATGACCAAAAATGACTCTATAACAAAATCCTGTGCATGCAAATTAGTGAAAAATAGATTCAAAATGAGGAAAAGTTATAAATTGAGCCCCAAGGTGGACGCCAAAAATGTGTGTGTATGTTTGTGCACCTGTTACCTGCGACACAACACTTCAATAGATCATTACATTAGCAAAAAAAGGGTTAGATGAGCATACAAATCCACTAAAATAAACCTATTGCTTTCTAACTAGGAAGAGTATGAAAAATAACACAATAGCCCTCAGATTATGCCTCTTTCAGTGACATATACATCCTAGCACGAAAGATTTGAGTTAAAATGAAAAAGATATCTAAATAACATGCATTATAGCTCTAAAAAGGCATGAAACTAACAATGCATAAATATGAACTATGAAATGTGCTATGAATCTATGTCTATTCTAATAGCATAACAATGCAATTTTTAATCTAAGATGAAGGCTTATTTGTGCTCAAAAACACCTTCTATTTATAGAAGAATGAGGAGAGAGAGGGGGGACAAGGTGCATTAATGGAGTTGAAAAACTCATTAATGGTGTGTAATAGCAATAAATGCCAAAGGCATTCAATAGGCATGGTGGAGACATGGGCTTAAGGAATCTTCATTAATGAGGCATTAATGAAAGTCTTAAAGAAGCATGGGAAGCGTGTAAGAGAGTGGCTTGAGAAAGTGGACCTAAGGGAAGGAATCTTGAGATTCCTTGACTTTCTCAAGTGGGTGGAGTCCTTAATCATTCCTTAATGGAATGTGACAACATTAGAAGGTGGGTTAGGATAGAATCAGGATTAGAATTAGATTAGCATGGGGTGAATGGGTTGGGATAGGTTTGAACCTATGGTCAAAGTGGTTGAAGTGGGTTAGGCTAGGGGTTCAAAGGAATATTAATTAAATGAATTAAACTTATTTAATTCATTCAAAAATAGGAATATTAATTATTTAAGCATTTAATTATGTTTTTAATAATCAATAGACTATAGCCAATTAATTAAATTAATTAGGCTATAGCCAATTAGTTAAATTAATTAGGCGAGGGGAATGGGTTTATTTGCAAGTGATGAGACATTTTGAGATTTATTTAATTCCTTTATGATTAAATACTATACCCATGCTTTTGAATTTGATTGGTTTTAATTGGTTTGAATTGATTTGAATTGTATGGCTGTGGTAGTTAATATAATTTAGTGATAAAAATCACCTAGGACATTACATCTGATTTAAAAATGAATTATGCCAAAGTAACATTGTCGTGACATAATTGGGGGTATGATCACACTTAGGGAAAATAGGGTCTATAGTCGGAACATACCAAATCCAGGTGGTTACAGTCAGTATAACAGTAAAGTGAAATCCAGAGACTTTCAGGCGGGTGATCTAGTCCTTCGTGAGAATCCCAAAATCAGCAGTATCATGAGAAGAAAGGCAAGTTTGAACCTAACTGGTTAGGTCCTTTTGTGGTTACAACATCCTATGGTTTTGGGGCCCATCAGTTGTCTACATCTGAGGGAGATCTCTTGGATGAGCCTCTTAATAGCATGCACCTCAAGAAGTATTATTCATGAAATCCTAGTGCAGGGGACCCAAAAAAAATATAAAAAAAATTCAAAAAAATGATAAGAAAATTGCAATAAAAGCATGTGGTGAAAACCTAGAAGCTGGCGCAATTTGTGAAAAGTTAGCTCCTCCCTCTATTAGGATTCTTCTAAGCACATCATCCCATTTTGTATATATATCCACAATAAAGTGGCTATTCTGGTCACCCTTCACCTTGTACATATCATAATAAATTGGTCAATCCATGATTCCTATCCATTGCATAAATCCCTAATAAAACCCCATCATAGCTTAGTCTACTATCTTGGTCTTCACCCTAGTTCAGTGTGTCTTTCTTCGCCCATAATAAGTCATTCCATCACCTAGATGGGGGTACGTCCTCGACCTAGTTTGGCAAGTGGATCTATGATAGTCATGACTCTTAGAGGACGGAATGGAGTACTTTTTACTAGACAGGCAAACGCAATCAACTGTTCTTTCACAATGCTATTCTAAATCATGATTCATAAACTGCGACCCATCTTTCGAAATATAACTGTTATCTATACATTTGCAACATCATCAAATTGACCAAAATGATCAACAAACCTAACACTATCTTTTGGAAAAGAAATATATATTCATGGTAGGCATGTTAGAATGATTTTCTATACGATTATGCATTCATATACGGATTTTATTGTTGTCATGTTCCTATGCTATTCTGGGATATCTTTGACATGAGTTTAACACTCCAAATATGTCATTGATTAGAATAGCCATTATGGGACATGATATTTTCTTTGATTGTTGTTTGTGGGATATATTCCAATGAAGTCAAAAGAAAAAATAATTAGGGTGTCTGTGTGTAAGTGCCTTCATCTGTTGCATGAGTATTCACGATATACAAATCATGTTGTTATGTGAAATACTATTGATGGTGATACGCCACACATACCTCAACTCCAAATATTTGTTCCCTGGTGGAGGGGGGGTTATTCCTTGTTTGTTATGCAAACAAAACTCAAGTCATCTCAGTTTAATTATACCTAGATGTTTGTCAAGTTTGCTACATTAAACTCCATGCAAGAAGTGCTCAGGTCATCCTGGTTTAATTATACCATGATGCTTGCATCTTCTTGCAACATAACGAGCTCAATGATGAATATCAAATTCCAATATTTATGAAGTTTTAAGATGTTTTGATGTTGTGGAGATACTCATTTTGCATTGCATTTAATAGATCATAAAAGCTCCTTTTATAGGGTTTTGTAGGATATCTTGCTTAGCTCACCTTTTCTCTTTGTCTATTCTTCTTGTGTCAGACACATGGTTGTTTATAATTGAGGACATTATGTATAACAAAAAAATAGTATTTATCATGGGTCACTATTTAGATGTCCTTAGTTTTTCTTTCTTACGGATTGTTCATTTGTATAACCATTTAGGTTTGCATGTATATTCTAATCATTTCATTTTATCATAGTTGTCATTTCATAACATCATAGGTCATTATATTACTACCATCATTATATATTTCATTTTATATCACATCGTTTTTGTTTTTTAAGTTCATTATCCATATATTTTGAAATTCATTCATATACCATTAGTCATTACATGATCAAATCATAACCATTATGCATCCATATAAAGATAGATCATTCTATTACTAGTCATAAAGAACAATGCATAATCAAATTCATTCATCACATCCTGCATGTGTCAGTATATATATATATATATATAATCAAAGTCATTCATCACATCCTGCATGTGTCAGTATCCATATATATACAGCATCGTGAGGAATTAATCATAGAAGTAATCATAATAGAACTGCATCATATAGAAAGTCCATCATCAAGAGTCCATAAAACAAAAAATAACATGTCCAAATGTCCAATGATATCTCATAAAATAAACCATGTGTCCATAAGTGTCCATCAAGTCTATCATAATAATACAATAATGATACAGTGAAGCCATAAATACAACATGTGTAACAAAAAGCTATGATCCGCTGCCTCCAGACTCTGTCTAGTGATGTCTATGTGCTACAATAGAAGTACCTATCACTGATGGCTCCCCAGAGCTTGATGGTGGTCTCACTGGGCGTGATATGTACCACCACTACCCGTCGACCCATGTCTCTGATGTGCTATTGTCCGCATTGCATATGAGCTCTCCCTAAAGCTCCTAATCCACTGATCTTGTGGAACAACCTATCTGTAGGTCTCTCTCCAGTAAGTAATCTCTCTACCAGCTCTCATCATCATTCGAATACTGTCTACATGAGGCCCCAATGTCTCTATGGACTCCAACTCATCCAGTAGTGTCTATGCCTCTGCTAACTGCTCTATGGTAGTATCTTGATCCTGTCTCACCTCCATGATCTCCCCCTCTAGCCTCTCCACTTGTCTCTCTAAACTAGGGATGCGGTCCACATGTACCTATATCATTTCTAGTCTGAATAGCAACGCATAAATCTCTTTTTTCTCCTCCTCTGCTGTGTCCCTCTGTAAATAGGGATCCTGCCTCCCAACATCCATCTCTACCTGTATGTCTTAGGCCCCCACATTTGGCATTTGTACATCCTCCCCAACATCGAGCATAGGCTCACCCTAAATATCCTCTGTCCAACTCTGCCCAGTATCACTCCCACCTAGCCTAGTATCACATCGACCTCATCATGTCCCTGTCTTGCCTGTATCGACACCTGTACCTATATCAAGGGATCCATCTGTGCTGGTATCTGTGCCTATGCCTGTATTGGTGCTTGTCTTTGGGCAGCTGCTGGTCTTTGTGCCAGTAGCTGGCGTACCTCTTGTCTAGTCAGAGGTGGCATCAAATCTCGTGGTCTCCCTCTATCCCCCCTCCCTCTGCCAGGACCATCACCTCCATCATCTCCTCTACCTCCCCCTTGGCCTCTCCTATCCCGGCCTCATCACCTGCCTCGGTGTCTATCCTCAGGGTCTCTCTATGGTGGCCTCTCTATCGGGTCAGTGAGTCTCAGGAATGGATGATCCCTCAAGTATCTCTCATACTCTGCCGCCATGCCTGGGTCTACAACCCCCTATCTCATCGACCATGCCTGAAATGGCATGTCCAAAAACTCCTATCTCGCGACTGTTATATTGTGGTGACTGATCAGGAATGTGATTTACCTTTGAAGTGATTGACCTTTTGAGTCTTATTTCGGCCAATTTCTGGACTGACATGTTCTAACCCTAAAGCGGCATAAATTTTGTATAAATTGGCTTAGGGTTAGGGTTTCATTATTATGTTGTTTTTACAACGATATTGAGCTGTAAGGGATCTACGCATTGTAATCTGATTGTAATCACTAGATAAGAATAATATTGGACTTTGTTGTTTGGTGGACGAAGTCCAGGGATTGGGTGAACCATGTTAAATATTTGTGTCTTGTGTTCTCTTCTAGTTTAGTTTATTATTCTCTATTATTGGTTGTTATTTATGCATGTAATTGTTATTTCTGCCTTGTTAATCCTAACAAGTGGTATCAGAGCTACGGTTGTTTTTGAGTTATCCTCTACAAGAAGGTTTCACAGTTGAGTGGGAGTCTCATGGTCAAGTGGGAGTTATGGCAGACAAGGGTAAGCTGAAGGTTGACAAGTTTAATGGGCATAACTTTAAGTTATGGAAAATGCAGATGGAGGACTATCTTTATCAGAAGGATTTATGATGACCTTTGGGAGGAGTGTCCAAGAAAGATGCAGTTGTGTCTCAGGAGGATTTGAATATTCTAGATAGAAAGGCACTAGGTAGCATTCGCTTATGCCTAGCTCAATCGGTGTTGTTTAATGTTACAAAATCAAAGACAACTGTAGAGCTGATGGAATCCCTAGCAAAGTTGTATGAAAAGCCTTTCTCTTTGAATAAGGTATTTCTTATGAAGCGTTTATTTAAAAAGAAGATGGTAGAAGGTGGGTCAGTGGATGATCATTTAAATGAGTTTAATACAGTTACTATTCAATTATCCTCTGTGAATATTAATTTTGATGAAGAAATTAGGGCTCTCTTCATTTTGTGTTCTTTGCCAAAAAGTTGGAATAGCTTGATAATGGTCGTTAGTAACTTTGTTTCTAATACGAACACTCTAAAATTTGATGATGTTATTGGTGTTATTCTAAGCGAGGAAATTCATAGGAAATGCTCAGGTGTATCTACAATAGGCAGCGTGTTGAATGTAGAAAGCAGAGGCAGAACAAGAGATAGAGGAATCAACTCTGGAAATCATGGGAAATCATGAGGGAAGTCAAAGGGAAAGAGGTCTCAATCAAGATGACCTAGTGATTGTTGGTATTGTGGAAAACCAGGTCATAAGAAGAAAGATTGCTGGTCTCAAAAAAATAAAGAAGGAAACAAACAAGAAGGCAATAAGGAGGCAAATGTGGTAAGTAATAAATCTAACGATGATGTTTTGGTCCTTCCCTTGAAAATGCTGATGATTCATGGGTTCTAGATTCAGGGGCTTCTTTTCATGCTACACCCCATAGGAGTTATTTTATTGATTATGTCCAAGGTGATTTTGGGCTAGTTTATTTGGGAGATAATGAACCTTGTCAAATTGTTGGGAAGGGAAGAATTAAGATTAAGTTGCAGAATGGGAATCATTGGCTACTACAAGAGGTAAGCATGTTCCAAGGCTGAGTAGAAATTTAATTTCAGTAGGGCAACTAGGTGATAAGGGTTGTACAGTTATTTTTAATGATACAAATTGTAAGGTCTCAAAAGGTTCCTTAGTAGTAGAAAAAGGTGTGAAATTAGGCACCTTATATCTTTGTATAGGCAATATTGTTCCTTCTACTTTAATTGTTACAAAGAAAAATGAATGTTCAGGAATAGTTGCTGTAGTTGAGAAGGTTGAACACAAAACATTTGTTGTGGATATAGAAATAGCACTATGGCACAACAGACTTGGGCACATGAGTGAGAAAGGTATGAAATTACTTCACTCAAAGAAAGTTTTACCAGGTCTGAAATGTGTAAATTTAGATTTCAGTGAAAGTTGTGTGTCTGGGCAAAAGAGAGTTAGTTTCTTGAAGGGTGGGAAGGAAAAGAAAGATGATAAATTAGATCTTGTGCATACAGATGTATGGGGGCTAGCTCATGTATCTTCCCTTTGTGGCTCTCTGTATATGTTACTTTCATTGATGACACAACTAGGAAAGTATGGATTTATTTCCTTAGGCAAAAATCTAATGTGTTTGAAACTTTTAAGAAATGGAAAAGCTTGGTTGAAAATGAGACTGGTAAAAGATTAAAATGTCTCAAATCTGATAACGGTGGTGAGTATTGCAGCAAAGAATTTGAAGATTATTGTTCCTCTAATAGTATCCATAGGCAGAAAACGGTTCCAAGAACTCCACAAGAAAATGGAGTGGTTGAACACATGAACAGGACAATAATGGAGCGTGCAAGGACTATGAGATTGCATGCTGGGCTTCCCTTAAACATGTAGGAAAAGGTTGTAAATACTGATATTTATTTAATCAACAGAGGTCCCTCTACTTATTTGGGTTGTGGTATTCCAAAGGAAGCATGGACTGGTAAGAAGGTAAGTTATTCTTTTCTCAGAACCTTTGGTTGTGAAGCATTTGCACACATAGATTTTGAAAATAGAACCAAGATGGAAGCAAAATCAAAGAAATGTGTATTTGTTGAATATGGCATTGATGAATTTGGCTATAGACTTTTTGATTTTGAGAATCGTAAAATTGTAAGAAGCAGGGATGTCATATTCAATGAGAAAGTGTTGTACAAAGATCTGTTACGACAACATGAGAAGAAATACACTGATTATGTAGAGTTAGATGATACTCCAAAAGATAATGTTCCAGTAATTCCTTATTCTCTGCAACAACAACAACAATAAATACCACACACCCAAGTAAATGTTAGACGGTCAACAAGGCTAAGTAGACCTCTGGATAGATTTTCACCTTCTTTGCATTCTATTTTATTAACTGATGTTGGTGAACTTGATTGTTATAATGAAGCTATGCAGGTGGATACAAATCTTCAGTGGGAGTTTGCAATGACAGATGAAATGGACTCGTTGCTGAAAAATCAGACTTGGGATTTATGTAAGTTACTTGCAGGTAAACGGGCTTTGCAGAATAAATGGGTTTACAAGTTGAAAGAAGAAGATGGAGGTAAGAAAAGATTTAAAGCCATATTAGTCGTAAAAGGATTTGTACAGAAACATGGTATTGATTTTGATGAGATATCTTCTCCAGTTGTTAAAATGAATTCTGTTCATACTGTTTTAAGTATTGTGGCTACTGAAGATTTGCATTTAGAGTAGCTTGATGTTAAAACAGGTTTTCTTCATGGTGATTTGAATGAAGAATTATATATGGTACAACCACAGGGATTTGAGGTCAAGGGTAAGGAAAGTTTAGTGTGCAAATTGTAGAAAAGTTTATATGGCTTGAAGCAAGCACCTTGACAGTGGTATATTAAGTTTGATACTTTTATGAATGAGAATGGATACACTCGATGTAATTCTGACCATTGTGTTTATTTCAAGAGGTTAAATGAGGACAACTACATTATTTTATGTTTATATGTTGATGATA
>MU226640.1:373231-408106 GCA_018584345.1 Thuja plicata | reverse complement strand
CAATGTGGGATAAAGTGTTTTAAAATATAATAATATTAAAGTAACACTTTATTAGTTTAACTTTTAATTTAAATGTCACTTTAATAAACTTCAGGCATTAAAATAAAATAGTAATTGGATTCGGAATGATACGAGTGGTAGCTCGTCGGAAAGCTCTCATCAAGGAGCATCAAATCCAATCACTAAATCTGACATCGCCCATGCCCTGCTGACTTACTAAAAGTAGTAAGTACTCCAAAGAAACTACAAATCAACTCCGATTTGGCCCAAACTAGAAAGACTTTTCTAGGCCAAAATATCTCAGGATCCCTTTGCAATCCATGTTAGCCTCCGGGACCAAGCAGACATAGGCTAACTGTAACTCCATCTGGTGATGGCTAAAGTGGGGACATTACACCAGTCTCCATCAATTGCTTCAATACATATTAGCAAATCATCCTTCTCAACTTCATTTGTATCCTTGAAAGTGTAATGTCCCTACCTCTTTCTACATTAATTTCGCAATATTATTCCCAAGCAACAAACCAAATAGCTCGCACATCCAACAAATAAGGTGATCATTTTAGGTATAGCCAGTCTTATCGTAATGATCACGGATATGGATGTTCTTTGATACCAGATTCATTACTATAGGCTCAAATCTGTTCATGCCACACATGATCAACTAAATGGGTGATAATATTTTCTAATAGAATCAAACTCTTTAGATGGAGCTGTTTCAGGAATGAGCCTATTCGAACAATATTCTCGCAATCCTACTATTGGGTCTATATTATACTAATTCAACTGATAACGGTCATTATAACTTCACCTTTTGAATATCCTAATCTTTGTATCACTTTCAAGGAAGCTCAAACAATATGTTTACAACACTGTACTCATTACCTGGTGTGGTTTTATTTACTTTCATTTCTTCTCCGGAGCTTGGCACTGCTCGACTTCTAAGCTTGTCCAATGATTTTCACGATAGCTGAAGGAACTCATCTTATAAAGCGTCCAATGGAATATATATATATATATATATATATATATATATATATATATATATATATATATATATATTGATTGCTAGAAGTGGCTCCCAACTCAATCATTCGAAATCCAACTGCAAATATGGTTTATTATAATCATAAACTGAGATATTCTCAAGTTATGAACATTCAATAATCTTTGGGGGATATTATTCCAAATATAGTCACCCCTTGAACAGATTAATCTTTAGATGTCAACTATATAGTGGTATGTGTCGTGTCTTTATGTCGTTTAGGATTCAATCTATACATAGCTTGAGAATCGCATCTGTATTCCTGTGTCCAAGTAATTACGGTAATGTCTTTTGAAATAATTGTGTCGTCTCCATGTATTGACGTCTCATAGTCTACTATTGACTTTAGAATTGTCGGGGACTAATATTATGACTTTCAAAGAGTATTAGATTCTCACTCTATGCTGTCATATGTAGTATTTATACCAAGAGTAATATGAGTTCGGTTCTACAAATATTTAATCAGGAGCATATAGGGTGAGACGACAACCATAGATAACTCCTCTGCAATAGTCACTGGTTATAAGCGGCTTCCGTAATTAATGGAGTCGACAACCATATTCATTATAGTAGCTAGCATATTAATATTCAATTTGTCTCCTTCCATTTGTTATGCCTGTCTATCAATGGGCCTGATAGAGAAGTCGTTATATTTGTCTTCCATGAAGAACTCCCGATATTGTTGTCTATACTCCCCATTCATGATGAAGGATTAGTAGATGTTGGGTTAAGTTCGTCGGAGATACCCTCTGTTCTCTTCCCGTGACACTCCTGTGTATTTCCCATGCCCCCCCGGGATGTATTAATCTTCCCCATACAATTCCTGGTGATTCCAAACGCATATATAGTCCACGGAGTGATTCGCCCAAAGTTCGCGACTCTCCTCATTAATATATGCTTCCACTAATGGTTGATTAAGGTATACTTTTGTATATGTATTAATTCATATATGAATTGATTGGTATGTCTTATATATATTTTAATAATATTTTATATGACATAGATTATAATATATTATTTGTTTCGTCAACATTTCAAGTTAGAATTTGTCATTGGTTTGTTCGAATTGCCTTCAATTACCAAATCAGAGCCTTCATCCATGATTGAAGTTTGACAAGTGTTCCAGAAAACTCTATTTTGCTTAGATTCCTTCTCACAATTTCCAGATTTCATTTAATTGCTTACTAAATATGCCACGGTGATTAGCTTAAAATGCTTAGCAACTCCCTAAACACGCCCAAATTTTGTCTGAAGATGCTCATTCTTACATTTTCAAATGCAGATCAAGTTTCTTGTTTGATTAATTCCATTAATTGTTTGCCAAAATCATGATGTTCAAGCTCAGACATGCTTGGATAATTTGCTCACAAGTCTAGATGTTATCATTTTGTCTCAAGATTTTCGTTGCATGAGCAGGTCAGCCATTGTCATGCCCTTGGAAATTTGTCAAATGTTGGAATTTCACCACTTGCTTGCCTAAATTGCCCAAATTGCCCAAATTTGAAATCAGATTTTTCATGTTTTGCTCAAGGTCTGCCTTGCTGTTTGGAAGTTGCAAATTTGTCACCACATAGTCAAAGATCAGATTAAGACAAACCTTTGGATTTTTGTCAAGGCAACTCAGAAACTTCAAGTTCATCAGGAATTTCGCTTGGAATCAGATCAAAATCTCACTAAGCACTAGATCAAGACTTGACACTTCACATCCCTAACTCGCTCCCAGATTCAAACTTACAACCAAGAACACGACTCACACTTTAAGCTTCTTCAAACCTCTTACCACACCATCTTGGAGACTTCAAAATTGCTACTAACTAAAGCTAACTAAAACGACTACTCCTACTGCCAAGCAAAAAGTGGGGATCCCAATTTGCAATGGGGCATGTGTGTGTTTTACCACATAACACTTCCCTAGGCCCATTTCATCCCTCATCAAAATGAGCAATCCAGATGAGGTATTCAATGGATTTATCTGTGATATCAAAACGAGCTAAGGCTTGTGCAACTTCCTCTATGAGAACTCACCCTCAAGAGCTGCTCCAAGAGTTGTAACTTGCTAGAAATCAAATGTATTCCCTATCAAAGTTTTTTCCTCATGGCTGCAAGTTGCACGTCCCTATGAATCCTTTTCCTCCCCTTTCAATAGCTCAAATTCTTGATGTGCTCTCCCATCATTATTGCCAATGAGATATGAAGTTTCTTCCTCCACGACTGATTTACAATCAACATTATGCTCACTTGTCACATTTGTCAAGGCAACAATCTCATGGCTGCAATCAGAATTTTCATGTACTAACTCTCCCACACGAAGTTTATCAACTACTTCTGTCACCTGTTGGCCCTCCACATTTGTTGTATCTGAATGTTGCATCTTAGTTGATGATGCCATAGAAGATGGGATTTTGGATAGAGCTGAAGAAGAATGTGACAAAATCAATTCTAGACCTAGCTTATCTACTTGATTTTTTGCTTCACGTAGTGTCACTGCGGTGTCCTTAGTGTTCGATAGCTCAAAGGTAAGGGTATCTACTTCTTCCTCCTTTCTCAATACCTCTGAATAAGTCTCTGCAAGATCAAGGAGATGATCTCAATCTGAAAGAAGATGTAGATAATCTGATTTCATTGTTTTCATCCCTTGATCACTTGCAAATGTGAAAATTCCTCTTTGAGTTCCCGTTGTCCATTTCTAATTGTACCTCCCAAAGGTGCTTTTCAATCATCCCATATATGTCATCAAAATGTGTTAGAGCTGCAGCAATTATATCTTCAGTGACCTTCAATTGACTCTCCAAATTATGTGAGCTAGCAAGTGTGAGAAAAATCAGATTCACATGATGAAGTAGCTGATTGTCCTTCATTACACATATCAATGTTGATCTTTAGATCACCCCCATAAAAACTTGAGCGCCCTTCTTTTGCTGTCTTGGTGAGATCGGAGCCTATGTTCTCATCAATGCACTGACATGTAATAGATGAAATGCATGAGGATTCATCTTCATCCTCTTTCCTGTCCTTTCCATCTTCTTTTTCTGTATGAGCATCAAAATTCTCATCATCAGTAAGATCACACGAAGAGCTAGCTTCCTCCTGGTTTTGAGAGGCAATTTCTCTATTGCTAACTGACTGAATTAGAAAAATCTTCAATTATTACCTTGCCTTCTATGCATTTGTGATTGAGTTCCCAAGGACCTTTGCATGAAAAACAAAGATTTTGTCTTCCCAATTCATTCTTGTTAATTGCATGCTTCCCTTCATCTTTCTCTTTTCCCAAGGAAGATTTTAATTTATCACATTGATTGAATACACCGTTGACCAGCTCGTAAGCAGCAGTTGAGATAATCAATTCTTGTTTATAAACAACCAATAGAAAAGTTATGAGAGGCTGGGAAATGACATCACCTTCATCAATAATTGTAGTCATAACGATTTCCGTGTAATCATGAATGGGTTTGACATGCTTCTCGTTGATAGCAAAAGGAAATGATTAAACAATTGCAAAATAAGATCATCACAACTATAATCAATCATGACAACACATGATCTTGCTCTTGCCATCAATTCTAAATTCATAGCTCTCTTACTAAAAGAATGACTATTGATTTCACCTAGCCCATCAAAACATTCAATGATTACTTGAAAGACCTCCTTCATTTTATCATCTCCGTAAGGAGTTTTAGGAGTTGTAATTCTTATAATTTCACTTATGCAATTAGAAACAACAAGTCTTGCCTCCTTATTTTGATGTTTCAGCAATATCTGCTCACCCAAGGAATTTACTGCTAGTGTCATAGCTGTTTGGATTAATTGTGAAGGTGACTATTTCACCTGTTGCAAACACTTTGTCAGATCCTCCAATGATGTGATATGAACAAGTGTCCAAGTTTCTCTCCTACGATAAACAACTTTTTGCCCAACTCTGTCTCCCATTGAGCTGGTAAGACTTCCAGTTCCCATAATGGACTAGCTCGCTGTCCGCAAATATAATCCACTAACTTTACCCAACAGGATGGCAGGTTCGATGCCCTAATACTATACCACTGTAAGAGTCCTTACTAGTTCTGAACCAAAAATTTAATCCCAAACTTCTAATTAATACAATACTCTTGTGTGATGTTTACATTTAGAAGTTGTCACTTGTCCTCTCAGATTGATACAAACAAATGCTTGATGAAAAAGGGACAAAATAATCAAGTTCTCTTGAGTCTTAGCATTGAATATATTCATTTATCCAACTATATTTGCTACAAGTTTGTCATGGTGTTTGTATACACAAAATCATAGCAGAACAAAAACAACGTTATAGCAAACATTTCATTTACCACTACTTTTTGCCTGTAACTGCTCATAGATGCATTCAAAATGTCAGCCAAACTGCTTCAGACTTTTAGCCATATAATGTTGTATACCAAAGGTGGTAGATCATGAATCATAAGAGATAACACATCACAATTGCTATACTATCAATTCACATACAAAATATGGTTTCAATGCCGTACAAACATGCAGAGATATAATCTGATATAGAGAATAGAGGTTATGAATACAATATTATGCACTTGGTAATTACCGTGCCTCAATTCTTGGCATGAAGACACCTTCGTTCAATCACATCCATGGTTGACGTTCTCCTATAGTAAAGGTAGACGACAATACTGCCCACGTGAACCATAAGTCTTCAACAGGCTGCCCCAATACTGCCCATACATACCACTAAGTCTTCAAATATGAACTTGTTCTTCACAAAAGGAGTTCTACGGCAGCTAACACTTCACCAGCAACGACCCCGGCAAGCAGGAAAATGTAAACTTGTTATTTCCTACATGCTGTCATGATGTTTTCATGCTTTATCATGCATGCGTTCCAAATCCAATATGGAACTCCTTTATCATCGAAGCTTCCACTAATAATTTTAAATGCAACCAAATATACAAATAGACTATGCTATACCCCCAATAATAGATAAGTTCGAATTTAAGAATTTGAAATATTAATTCCAAATCATTTGCTATTGACAAAATCCCATGCTGTTGTCAAGGTTTAATCTCTCCGTCCTTAATAATCTTTCTTAAATATTCCTTAGGCTTTAGCTTGATGAAATATTCCGCCTTTATTATTATTCTGTCACCAATTGTATAATCTTCCGCCCAGACAATAATCCGGCAACCTCACACCCGCAATAATATTTAAGACCAAATAATTTTATTTTTCCAGTATCAGATGTAAATTCTTTAAACCTACAAATACCTTTATTGTTTTTTTTTGCGAATTTGTCTTCAGAGAAGACTCCGCAAATTTGACACAAGTGTGAACTTTGATGTGAATCCACTCCTTAGAAGAACTAGGATTTCGTCCAACCCTTCTAAAAATCCGCTGAAGGCTTGCATCCTCAGAGATTCAGCTAACGCAAAGCATCAGACAAATTCATCCATTTCAATAGTATCTAAACGTGTCAAATGCATTGCAAACTTTCCCTTTTATAACAATCTGATGAGCCTTTTAGAAGTTTTCACCTCATAATGTAGCTTTTGGAATAAGCTAGAAAACTTCATTAAATAAAGTGACTTTTAATAATATTTTATTATTTATTTAAGTCACTTATTAATTAAATTAATTAAAATAAAGTCATCCTTTTAGTATTTTATTTATTTTGACAACCTTTAAATATTTAATTTAATTAATTCATCTCACCAAAATTTGGGGACATTACACAAATATTAGAAATACATTTAGTTAATAGTAGAAAAGATAAATACAAAGTGCAAATCCTCTATTTAAAGGCATTCTCAACTTAATGTTTAGTCAACATCAAACGAAACTGTTTCCTTTAAATCCAAAGAAAATCAAGAGGACAATATAAATTTATGATTTTTGCAAGTTTGAAATCTGGTTGAGTGTAATTTAAATATATTTCATATAGTATTTGATTGGGGGTTCAAACAAATTGTAAAAGCTTACAAGACCAACATGAAATAAATATTATGGAAAGTGGAGGACATATGAGATGTTTTTTTTGCTGTGGTACAAAAAGCTTAGATCATTTTTATAATTTGAATTTTGAAACAACAATCATGTTGAACAGGCCGAATAACTGAGAGGGGAGTGAATCGGTTATTCCCACACAAATTACAAAACCTTTTCTTTGTCAGTAAATTAATAAACAACAATAATAATGTCTGATTTGTCAGTTAAGTACTTAAACATCCACAAAAAATGCAAACATGAAAACATAGGAACACCGACATAGAGAACACCAAGATTTACGTGGAAAACCCAAATTGGGAAAAACCACGGAGAAGCTAATTCTCATGAAATGAAAACACCTGTTAGGGTGACACATGTTAAGGTGATTTGTACAAAGGCTCACTACTGGTTGTGCTCACTGCTGGTTTTGCTCATTGCAGGTTGGGCTAACTACCCTCTAATATGAATAGGTTCACTGCCGATACACAGAGGCTCACTGCTAATACAAAGAGGCTCGCTGCCAATACAAAGAGGCTTACTGCCAATAAGTATGAAAAGAGATTGAATCCACCACAAAAATCACCAACACTCTGCCACTCGCATGAGCGATACACATATCTCACAGGTACACAGGATAGGCCCTTACGTCCTACTTTCCTGAGACCTGAGGTTGATACTATTACCATTGAGGTGGAGGTTTCATTTATTGATGACATATTAGCCCTGCACACTAAGTGGGACACTTTACGACATGAGGTAAAGCAACATTTGAATTTTGATAGGTTCATGACCCAGAAAAGAGAGCATTCAAAAGGGAGAACAGACAAGAGACAGAGGCATGTGAACCATGAATTGAAACACGCAACCAACAAACTGACTCTGACACACTTTGATGGGAGTGGAAAAATGACAGCTAGAGCTTGGATTCACAAGCTTGACACTTACTTGACTTTACATCCTATGTCTGAAAAGGACACCATTAGGTTTGATGTTTTGCATTTAGATGGTATAGCCCATGACTGGTGGTACCATGGGTTGGTCTCCTTACATCATGATCAGATTGTATCCTACCAGGAGTTTGTAGATGGATTGATAGAATGTTTTGATTAGAAGGATCCAGAAACTTATTTCCGGGACCTTGCTCAGCTCAGGCAGACCGGTAGTTTGGAATCCTTTATTGCTGAGTTCCTAAGACTCTCTGTTATGGTTCCTAATATGACAGAGAAACGATTGGTTATGTTATTTACAGAGGGATTACAGGAGCCCTTAAGGGGGTGGCTTAGGGCATTTGATCTTTAGTTCCTACAAGGGGCCAATAAGAAAGATAGGAACATGGAGCTTACAGCTTCTAAAGGGCAAGCACAACCTAAAACTATTACTTTACTAGCAAATGAGGTATTCCCACCAATAGTTGACTAAAAATAGAAATTTGCTGGGAAACACGATGAGGCAACTTGTGAGGATTTGAGGAGACAACTTTTCTATTGGTGCAAAGAGCCTTTTGATAGGGAGCACACTTGTCCTTTGAGGCCTAAGAGTAAGGCAAATCGTTCTATGTGGGTGTATTATGATGAGGTGGACGCTGAGACTTCTCATTAGCTTGCTGATTTAGATATTGATGAGGGCCAGAGAGTTACTACAGAGTTTGGTCCTGATGCCAGACTATCGCCCATAGTGTTGTCTACTGCTGTACCGCTTCCCTCTACTTTCAGGATGAGAGGATTGGTGGATGGACATTAGTGCATTTCTATGTTAGACACTAGGGCCACACATAATTTCATACATGAGGGTTTGGTTAGGCGGTGTGGTCTTCTGGTGGAGGAGTTTGACAGGTTCCGAGTTAGGGTGACAGATGGCTACACCCTTACCTGTGCCAGATGTATATGTCATCTCTCATTATCTCTTGGTGATTATGAGATGCAGTAAGATTTTTATGTGATTAACTTGGGAGAGATGGATGTTGTGTTGGGCATGCAGTGGTTATAGGATATTGAGGCATTTTATCTTAGCCTGCGCTCAATGGAGATGAAATTTGAGTACCGAGGCAGCAGTTATGTGTTGTCAGGTATCACAGAGGGGAGTTTGCACACTATGTGTCTCTGTGGGGAGGATAGCAGAGACATTCAAAGACATGACACAATTCAGTTGGGGTAGGTCACTTGTCATGTCTCTTGCAGTTTAAATCATCATACAGGTGTAGTTCACTCTGTGAACAATCTTTTGTTTGATATTGATGTTACTATGTCATATGATAATCTGTTATTTGAGTTTGATGCTGGTCTCCCCTGGTCATGAGTGAGGATGTTGTTTGGGATTTCCCCAGGGCGCCAGGATGTCAGTCAGTTCTTATAGGATTTCAGATGGGGTTTTCTGAAGAGTTTTTGAGGTGTATATAGTCAGGAGTGTATACAACTTCACATTTGATCCTCGTGTTCAAGATATCTGTCAGGTGTAGAATTCTCCAGTGCATGAGATTGGTGATTGGTTTGACAACTTATTTTATGATGAGGAAGGTGGCAAGACTAGTTTGCTCTTTGAGTTGTGTCCATGTGATGTTCCTGCTTCAACATCGCTAGTTCAGGCGTTGAATTTGGTTTCTTTGATTTTGTTGATTGTTCAGATAGTGTTGTCTATTCAGGAACCAGTTGGTGATGACAAGGATATTACACGTTTTTATCCATGGGATCCGTGTGGAGGAGTTTTTGCTTTAGGGTTGGAGTTGGTGAGCTCCTTGATGTGGAGTTGCCTAGGGGGACGATTTAGGATTTTGATTGCTTGTGGACAAGCAATCTTGAGGAGGGAGGACTGTGATGTCCCCGATTTAGCAGGTTTCTAGGGGACAGGTTTATTAGCCCATCATTGCGACCCTCGTGGACTAATGGTTGGATTTGAGGGTCTCTTGGTCAAAACTTACTATTTATAGTAAGTCTCCTTCTGCCAGTTTCCATGTTTGACAGGATATCAGAGCAGTGTTGACAGTGTCAGATAGGGTGTCTGTGGCAAGATATCCGGATTGATGGACTTACTATTTATAGTAAGTCACTAGTTGGCCAGTTTCTATTTTTGGTTGACACTTAGGCACACAGGTTCAGTTGATGCTCCTGGTTCTTGATGATTGGAACTATTTGCGTATGATTATTTAATTAAGTTTTTACTTCATTGAATAATCATTATTTGCCTAAGTCATTAACTAATTATATGAGCTCATTAAAGGTGGTATTATATTAATTCATTATGGAGTTATGAGCTTATATTATTTAGTATGCCTTTAAGTGAAAAGTGTCACCTTGAAGACTCTATTTTGAGCCTTCTTGAAGAAGCTTTGAGGCATGTTATAAAGGTTTCGAATTCTTGAAAGGGGGTCATTGGAAATCATTTTAAAACTTGTGAACTGTGGATTTCGAAAATGGAGAGTTGAAACAAGGGTTTGCATATGGCAGAATGAATTGTGAATTCATTCGGTCTCACCATCACTTTGAACTGGTTTTCTTTTTCCAGCGAATTGTGAATTCTTTAACCAGCACGTTGACTTCTTGGATTGAGATGCTTGGCGCCATGAGGAGGTATAGTTGATTGCTGGACGCATGCTAAGTGTTGTCTATTTTTTTTGCAAGGTGTGGGCTTTAATCATTATGCCGATTCAATACAACATCAGCCACCTTCATCTCAGCTTAAGCTGTGGCAAGTACCGTGGAGACATCATAAGGAGATTGCTAGGTTCAAGTTAATTAATGTTTTTGCATTGGAATAATATTGTTGTTATCTGGTTTCATTTGATTCAAATTCGAATTCAAGGTGACATATGGTTTGTTATAAATATTTGAAATCAAAGTGAGCTGTGCATGGAAATTTAATATTTTGGGGAAAAATATTAGAACTTATATGTGTTGAAAATTCAGAAAAGTGTTAATTTTCAGAATATAGAGTTTACTTACAGTTAATTTGAGGAAAGAGCCAGGCGGGCTAATTACAAAGGGGAACAAGGTTTGAAGATCAATATCATCCAAAAGAAGGTATGTTTCAGATGTCTGGATTTCATCATAATGATTGGGCAAGTTTGTTGTCATGACTGGTTTGCAATATGATTCTTAGTTCATGTGGGGGACTTAGATCATGATCTGGAGTAAATTTAATGAGATGTTAGGACTGTTTTGACATGTCTCTAGACTTACCATACCCTGTCCTCAAAAGAATTTCAGAATAATGATGGTTGGTTTGCTGCTATATTTGACCTCCAACTTGATTCTTACTCCATGGTGGGACTTTCAGTCATGATCTAAGATAAATTAGGGCTGGTGTATGGGTATTTTTAGACTTATCTATTTATGGCATGCAGAGAATCAGAACTTGGCTGGGGTTTGATTTTATCATTTTTGTGATAAAGCATGGCTCTAATGCATGTTTAAATGACAAATCTTATGTTCCAAACCTTCATTACAATTATTGTGCATAGATTTTGAGCATGGTTTGGATCAATTACAACTCATTTTCAGACTTTTCCTCAGATAATTTTTGGTTAGTTTTGATCATGAACTTGATTTTAATGCTTGGTCGTTTTGTTCATTGTTCACCAACGGTTCCCTAGACATGGAATTTGCTTAGTTTGAAATGTTGGGATCATCTTAAGAGGGATTAAAACGAAATTGCAGACTTGTCTTCAGAAGTTTGAACTTCCCAAGTAACTAGTTCGCTGCCATGATTGGATTGTTGTGTGTTTTCAAGTTCACGTGGGAGTCCTAAGTCATGATTTGGAGTTAATTTGACAAGTTAATAGGACTGATTTAAAGATGTTATTATGACTGGTTTGAAAATCAGAACTCATAAGTTTGTCTAAGTATTAAAGATCCTTGGTGTCTTGATATTCTTGCTTGCATTTCAATTTGTTTCTTTCCTTGGATCAGTTCAAAAAAACAAAGTATGGAATTTATCACCTAATCCATGGATAAATTCAAGCACTTTCATGATCTAAACTTAATATTTTCTTAAGTCTTTAATCCTTACTAACTTTGAGTTTCGAACAAGATGGTAGAGCCTAAGGGATTCGCAGCGAGGACAATGCTAGTCAAGAAGCTATCCAAAGGGCTTCTATCTGGAGTCTTCAATGGCATCCAAGTGGGGAAAGATTACAAACACCAATATGGAACACATTGATATGAAGAGATTAAAGAGGAGAATGTACAGATATAAGGATCATTTGCCTTCAAAGATAGTAGTGAGTACAATGAGAAGTGGACTTTACAATGCGGCAGGATTCCCTTCAGCCATACAATGCAGTGAACTCATGGTGGAGTGTGTGAGGAACTATGATCCAAACACTAGAACAATCAGGGCTCGAGGAAAGGTATTTGCATTTTTGAATGAGGAGGTAGTGAGAGAGTCATTTGGGATTCCCTGCTATCCCAAGTTGCAGCCCTGAGCTAAGGAGCAAGCTAAGGCATTTTATGACCAAAGACCTGACACTTTTATGGACATAATCAATAAGAGTTGGATCAATGAGCCAAGGAAGCATTATTCCAAGTTACCAAAAAAGATGATGAATGAGGACTTCAAGGATGAATATAGTGACTTAATCTTCATGCTAAACAGGGTCATGGGAACACCTTAGGGAGCTTTCTTCGATACTTGGATGCTCTACTTCATAGAGGAGATAGCCATAGGAGTGATGATAAATTGGGCAAAGATAATAAGTGACAACATAGATGCACAGTTGAGAGACTTAAAGAAAGCAAAGCATTTTTACATGAGTTCCTATGTAATCTACCTATCGGCAAGAAATATAGAGTATCCAGGATCATATGCAAGGGAGTAATTGGGAATGGAAGGGATCAATTTAAGGTGTATGAATGTTATCCAGAGTTGCAACTACATGAGAAGGCAAGTTACAAGAGGATCAATGATGTCTTCACCATGAACATTACATGCACACTTCAAGGAGAAGCACATAGAATATTATTCAAGGATGCTGTGGCATTGATTCAACAATATGGAAATTGGTATATCCAATTCCCCACTTTCACTTATATCAGGATCCAAGGACTTTCCATAGAACCACATAAACTTCCTGTTGTGAGGTTTTCACACCATTGCCCCATTGCAAATGGGGACCCCCTCTTTTGCTTTGGTGATAGGAGTAGTGGTCTTAGGTAGTCTTTGTTGGTGGCAGTTTCCAAGTCCCTAGGTCTGGCAAGTGAGGTTTGAGTATTTTGGCCTGCTGGGAAGTCATGTCTGTCTGGGATTGGGGCGAGAGCTAAGCTAAGTCTGTCATGGAGATGGAGTTGAAACCAGGTGATTTGTGATGAAACCAGTTAAAACCCAGTTAAAATTTAGAATTTTTCGAAAACCCCCAAAATCTAGAATCTGCATCTTTACTCCTATGAAGTTGGAACCTATCTCAAACATCCTGAAAGTATTTATACAAATATAACATAAAGTATAAGTAAATCAAACTTATACTTAAATGTTATATTTGTATAAATCCTCCCGCCCTTGAACTGAAAAATTGGCTAAGTACAAAACTACCCTGTCCCATGCCAGGTCGGATTCCGACCTCGTACAGGACAGATTTTGTCCTATGACCTCTTGATTTCTGCCCCCTGTTTCAAGCATGAGTGAATGGATTTTCACCAAGGGAAGAAAGTTTACTTGGCAAGAGGGATGATAAGCAAAGTTTTGATGAAAACATGAATGTTTGGAGAAAGAGCAAGGAGCGAGGTAAGCTTGTCCCATGACTGGTCGGAATCCGACTAGTCATAGTACACAAATTGTCATATGAGCTTGACATTTCCGCCCATCCTTGGTATTTTTGGCAATGGTCCCTTGGACATGGCGAGGGCTTGACTGGGGTCAATATGATATTTGGCCTAGGGAATTCTAGTTTCAGGCCACTTAGTAGTTTCTGCAGGGTTTCCAGATACTTACTATTTATAGTAAGTCGACAGAGTTCAGTCTTCGTGGCATTTCAGTATTGGACTTGGAGCGTATCGCCGACAGCTTACGGGCAAGCTATCACACGTCCTCTTCCGAGTTCGTTTGGTCATCCATTTTAATGCCAGAAGATTTCATACTTCATTATTATGTCACTTTATTTTTAAATGGATGTATTACTTTAAAGTGACAAAAAGTGGGAATATGAAAAGACAGATAAGGGAAACTGAAGAGTCACAACCGTTGCTTTAAAAGAAGGAATGGAGATTCATTTGAGGGATGCTTAGTTTATGAATTCATTTTCTCTTGGAGAATCCAGAGAGCTCCTAGCTTTCGATTCTGAAACCTGAGGACGGAAACCTAGTTCATCTTTGAGGTGGATTCGCGACGGAATTCACCATTGCACTTCCAGGTTCTTGTCATTTGATATTACTGTTGCATACTGTAGTTCAGATTTGGATTGTTTGAAATCCCACTGTTATTGTATTGCTGTTGTATAATGCAATAATATTTGTTGAGGGTTTTATTGGAACATATTGCAGCGAGATTCAAACATGACCTTGGTCGGCCCCTTCCCAATGGCACAATCCTCAACCAGCAACAATGAAATCCAATACAATTCAAGTCGGCTCCTTTCCATTTGGCTCAACATCCAATGCAATTCAAGTCGGCCTCCTATAGGTGAAGGGGTACAAAGAGGTATAAAGGAGGAGAAGTTTGAATCATTTGCACATCAAATAGCATGCGAATTTCCTCCAAACAAGGTGTAGATCGAACCTGTAGCAGGCTTAGATTAGGAAGCAAATTAGACATAAGGGGGGTGGTTTTGATCCCAACTTCCCAGCACTTCTTTGGTGAAGACAAGTTGGCGTGTTTTTGTAAGGAGCAACAAGTAGACATTCTTTTGATCCCAAAATCGCACTTGAAAGAAAGCTATAGGTATGTGCAAAATCAGAATGTGGGGGTGATAGGAAAATGAAATCTGGGACTTGTTGTGAATTGAAAGACTTAATTGTTTCCAGATTTCTAGCTATAAGATCAAGCTTATTTTGAAAATCCATTCTCATTGAAGGCTAGTGTGATTACATTTCACGAAGATTTTAAGTTTTTATTATTTCATGTTTAATTATCGTCTCGTAAACTTTATACCTTTTCCTCTCTTGTTTTGGAAGGAAAATTGTTGAAGGAGGAGGCAAGGAAATGTTTAGGACTTCAAGTGGCGAGATCAAACTGAAGAATTCCAACCAAGTGGCTACTATAGGAAGGCGAGGGATGGAGGTTCAAGATTTCAAGTTCGAGGGATTTAAATGAGAAAGGGAAAGCAGCCAAGAGAAAGGTCGATATGAAGGAGAAAGGGCTGAATTGTGATTCATTTTTTGGAACAACTTAGGAAATAAGAGCATTGTTGGTATACATATTCTCCATCATCACGCCAACAAGTGGACGCTTCAAGACTTCAAGTTCAAAGATCTCAAGTGGGATGGAAGTTCACACCAAGGACAAGGTCAAGGCATCGAAAGGAACATCAAGATACAAGTTCAATCAAGTTCAAATCATGGCAAAGAGAAGACTTCCAAGAACAAAGATGGAGAAGAGTTGAGAAGATGAAGCAATTTCGGAATATGTTATCATGTTGGAAAGCTAGGCAGTGTTGAGTATCAAGAGATATTTTGTCTTCACAAAGATTAATCAGAGCTACATGATAAGGATGATGACGTGGCAATTGGGTGTTTTCGCCAATTAGAGAATTCCAATTTCAAGCACAAGCAATCACAACATGCCAAGTGTCCTATTTTCTCATTGGTTGAAAAATCACTGTAATTTTTTTATTGGCCCATGATTTGGTGCCCTCATGTAATTGGTTGAAAATTTGGCAACCCTAATTAGTGTTTATGGGATTTAATCTTGGCCCTTGATTTCAAATGAATCTTGGCCCTTCGTTGTAATTGGACATCTATAAAAGGCTAAGGCCTTCTCATTTGTAAGGGGTTAGCTAGTTAGTTAGTTAGAGAGATAGAGTTAGATCCAAGATTGTAGAAGCTAGAGAGCTAGTAGGAGATTAGAGTAGGTTAGCCAAGGGAGACTTGATCAAATTGTTGTTTTCATACTACCAAAATTATTCCTTCTTTCATTGTTGGCTTTCATGGTGAATGTATGTGACGTTTGGAGTATTGCATGGTTTCTTCAATCTTTTACTTGGAGCAGATTTCATTTCATGTTGTTAGAAGTAGCTTAGTTGGATGAAAGCAATTGTGAATGTTTGCTTGTTTGACTCGAATACAAACTAGGCCACTAGCCCCCTTGCTGATTGTAAGGGTGCCTTGTGTGGTAAGCTAGTGATTTCTCTTAACTTCTTGATATTCAATCTTTACTTTGCATCCATTGATGGGATTGGAGAGAAGATATTGATTTGAAAACCATTCGAGTACGCCGTAGAAGCTTTCACTAGGTCGGTGAAAGTCACTGATAAAGCCGCATCTGGTAGAGTTCGAGTCCATCCATGACTCCTTGCATTCTTAGTTAGAAATAGAAGTAGAAGTTAAGCTTAAGTTTAAGTTGAAGTTGAAGAGTTGGCAGAGCAAAACTATATTTTCATTGCACATTGTGAAGCCAAATCTTTATAAATGCAAAAGTGGATATCCATTGAATGAACTAGCGTAAGTCCCCTTAACTGATTACCAGAGAATCATATTTTATTTTCACTGAGCGAGTATCCACGGTTAATGTAACCTTGAAGTCATTTCATGATTTTACTTTGTAAGCTTAGCATGAGAAATGACCTTATATCAAGAGAGGATTGAGTACTTGGTATTTCATCTTAGAATACTAAGTGTTTGATTTTGTTTGTTGTAGTGGAACAAAACTCACATCAACACTTCCCAGGTACCCTACCGACAAGATGGTTTTGTTGGAGGTGGTTAGACAAATTTCAAAGTTTGATCTCATACAGAAGGAGAAGCATAGATAGAGAATGCCTTCCTCCATCACTTTGGGGAAAATGCTTGAGTCTTGCCCTTCATTATAGGCAGCAGGGACAACTAGTGCAGAGATAGAGCTCTACCAGCTCGGAACATACAAGGCAAGAAAAGACTTTGATCCATTCCGGAAGGTCCAAATCTACAAGGGCCTGACATACAAGCACAATGTTGACATAGAAGGTTTTTGGAGGAATCTTATGGATGAAGAGGTTGTGAAGAGGAAGATGTGGTCTAGGATGACAATAGATTTCATGAGGAAATGTGGTGTATTCCCTATTGTTGACCAGGTCAAAGACGATGGGTGCATAATCCATCCTAATTATGAGTATGAGAAAGGAAAGTCAATTGAGCCACCTAATTGGTCACAAAGGGAAGAACTTTCAGATTTGGGGATCTTAATGAGAGCGGTTATGGGCAGATCAAGGGCATGGGTAGATAAACAAATGAAGAGATTGATGAAACAAGGTGTCACTTTCACATATGCAAAGATGCAGAATGAGGATTCTTCTTCCAGAGACGATGAAGGAACTACTAGCACTTCAACATTGCGCATTCGGGATTCAGGACAAACTTCAAAGTAAAGAGGTAGTGTGGCAAGGGCATCACAAACATCAAGTGAGAGGACCATAAGTAGAGAATTTGGAAGCAAAATTCATAGGTCTGCCACACCTACTCCTATTCCTAGTTTCTTCATCACGTAGGGGGATGGAGACACAAACAGTTGATAGTGATTCAGTACAGGGTGGAGATACGAAGATTTTACCTCAGGACAGTCAGGAGGCAGTTGCATCTACAGAGTTAGTAAAACAAGCAACAAAGGTCATGCCATGTTCTCCTACAATTTGGTTAGTGGTTGATAGAGGTAATGATATGAGATAGCCTAATCTTAACACTTAGGAGATTGAGGAGGAGGTCATTTCAGCATTGAAGGGACTTAATGATGACAAACATGTGGAGGATGACATGGATTTATCCACAATCCTTGAATGGCTCAGCAATAGCATGAAGAAAAGGAGAGTAGAGGAGTCTATCCCTATAGATGATATTGATAGATTCCTGAGTAGGATTGAGAAAGCCAGAGAACCTAAACTAGCAAGGAAAATTCATAGGATTATCAGGGATGAGGCAGGCTCTCGCATTGTGCATTTGGCTATCCCAGTGAAAGATATAAATGAGGATGAGATTACTCCTAATGATTACCATATCTCCTCATTCAATATTGGCCCAACAACTAAGGATCAAGAGTTTTAGGATTTGAGAGGCAATGTAGATGCTATAGAAGAAAGGATGAATAAGTTGATAAAGGAAAAGGATGAGCTAGAAATGGAGAATTTGATGATGAAGATCATAAACAAATATGTGAATCCATCAGGGTATGAGAGCACAACACTTATCCCATATGTTCCCACTTCTCAGAGTTCACATTGTGCTTGCAACATAGTAAGGGAATGGGCAGGTGATATCAAGAGGCAGGCGAAGGAATTTCTTACAGGTATGGTTCGCGCATATGAAAAGACCACAATACTTATAGACAAAATGCAGGGATTAGAGGAGGTGTGGAAGGAATTTCAGCCCATCAAACATAAGGTCATTCCTTGTCTCAAGGCACTAAGGATTGTTCCCACAATGATCCTAACACAAGGAGTTATTGATAAAGGAAGTGCTTATGACTTTGATCATTGGTATCTCTAATTAGTCACTAGGAGGACTACATATGAGCTTGAGCGCGCCCAGTATGAGGATATTGAGGGTCCTATCTTGGGGATACGTTCAAAGGTCCTTATTTTAATCAAGGACTTGCTTGATCTTTATATAGATGCTTCTTGTGAGTTGGATTTGGATAGGCCGAAGGCGAGGATGGAGTCAGTTTATTTCAGTGGCATAGACTTTCTTGAGAAGAGTCACTTGGATGGTTTCCTCTCACTTATGATCCCTATTAATGATCTATAGTGGCACACTTCAGATTGGGATAGCACATTGGGCACTTGCATGGAAAAGTTGGAAGTTATGGAGATTCAAAATGGTGGCCTTCCCAGTATTGACATGGAGGAACTTAGTGCAATTTTGGCTAAGTTCATTGATTTTGCTAAAAGGGAAAAGGAAAAGGGAGTGTATATATTGGATGATGAGTTGTATGATGACGAGGCGGCTTCCTTGTTTTCTATTGGTCTACAAGCCTTTGAATTTTCTCATTGGCTCATTTTGGGGTGCTTCATTCCGATTGGATATTTTTGGTTGCCCTAATTAAGGTTTGTAATGGATTAATCTGGGCCATTGATTTCAAATCATCTTGGCCATTCATTGTAATTGGGGCTCTGATATAACCTCCCACCCCTCTCATTTGCAAGGGAGGTTGTTTTGAGAATTGTTGCTATTATTATGCCAAATTTGCTATACTTTTCATTGTTGTGCCTTGCATGGTGAATTGTTGTGATCAAGTTTGCATTATTACGTGGTCATCTACATCCCTCATTTAGAATAGATTTTCATTTCAAGTTGTTAGAATAGAATTTGCTTCAAGTAGTTTAGTTGAATGAAAATAATTGTGGATGCTTACTTGATTGATCGACAAATTCAGACCACTAGCCTCTTGTGGATTGTAAGTGTGCCTTGTGTGGTAGGCCGATGAATGAAAGTATTTAACTTCAATTGGTATCAAATCTTTAGTTTGCATTCATTTGATGGGATTGAAGAGGAAATATTAATTTGCAAACCATTTGAGTCTACCATAGAAGCTTGCACTAGGTGGGTGGAGTTGTTGACGAGATTGCACCTAGTATAGTCCAAGTCCATCCATACTTCCTTGCATTCATAAGTAGAAATAGAAAGTAGGAATTAGAATTTGAGTTAAAAGTTAGAAAAATCAAGCTATATTTTCATTGTACATTGTGAAGCCGAATCTTTAGAGGTGCAAGTAGTTGATACCCATTGAACGAACAACGTAAGTCCCCTTAGTGATTACCAACAAATCACATTATTTCAGTGAGCGAGTATCCACAATAGAAGGAACCTTGAAGTCACCTTGTGATCTTACTTTGCAAGCTTAGCATAAGGATTGACCTTATTCAAGAGAGGATTGAGTATTTGGTGTTTTGCTTCGAAGCATTAAGTGTTTGATTCTGCATGTTGTAGTGGAACAAAACTCATATCAATACATCCATAATACCTGAGTACAACATGAGGATGCTGTAATATATTCTGATTCAGCAGTTGATAAAGTTACAAAATCCTACTTCTTGCTTGACCAAACAACTAACTGGGAGCCAAGAAAGTAAGCTCCACCACTGGTACTCCTTTGGTTATCCAAACATCCTACCCAATCTGCATTGGTATAAGCTGTCAGTGTAAAATTTAGACCTTTTGGATACCACAAACCAAACTCTTTTGCCCCTTTCAAATATCTGAAAATTCTTAACATGTGACTCTTTCGGTTCTTGCTGAAATTTGGCTGCCAAACAAACACTATACATAATGTTTGGTCTAGTAGTAGTCAGGTACAACAATCCTCCAATCATTGATATGTACTTACTTGCATTTGCTTTCGGTGACTCATCTTCCTTAGTTAACTTATAACTGGTAACAATTGGAGTACAAACGGGTTTGGAATTCTCCAAGCCGAACTTCTTCAACAATTCCTTGACATACTTGGATTAAGAAATGAAAATGCCTTTGTTGCTTTGATTTACCTGCAATCCAAGAAAGAAAATGTAACTCCCCTATCATAGAGATCTCAAAATCTTTCTGTATTTCTTTTGCAAATCTCTTGCACAAGTCATCCTTGCCTCCAAAAACAATATCATCAACATACACAACAATAATCAAAATCTGATATGAATCTTTCTTGTAATACAAATTGCTGTTGGTAGAACCTTTATGAAACTTCTGTCCAATCAAATATTTGTCCAGTCTGTTTACTAGGCTCTCGGTGCTTGTTTCAAGCCATACAATGCCTTCTTTAATCTGCATACTGCTTCTGGTTCTTCTGATCTTAAACTTTCCGGTTGCTCAATGTAAACCTCTTCCTTTAGCTCTCCATTTAGAAATGTTGACTTCACGTCCATCTGATAAACTTTGAAATCCTTATATGCTGCAAAAGCCAGGAATATCCGAATTGCCTCCATCTCGAGCAACAGGAGCATAAGTCTCGTCAAAGTCAATTTCTTCAATCTGAGTGTAACCCTTGCATACCAACCTTGCTTTTTTCCTTATTACCTTACCATTTTCATCCAACTTGTTTCGGTACACCCATTTAGTTCCAATCACATTCTTAGCTTTCGGTTTGGGCACAAGTTCCCAGGTCTGATTCTTCTCAATTTGATCAAGTTCTTCCTTGATTGTATTTACCCAATTCAGATCATTGCATGCTTCTTTTACAGATTTATGTTGAATCTCTGAAAGTAGACACAACAAAGCATGATCTTGTGTTGCTCTACTTCTGGTAACAACTCCTCTGTTCTTATCACCAATAATTTGATTCTCAGAATGATATACCTTGGTTTCTTAGTTGTAGATGTCGGTGCCGGTTGAGTCTCCTCTTCTTCTTTCTTACTGTCTTTTCCTCTATCCTCTGTGTCAGATTCGTAGTCAATATGTCTCTTAGGAGCCTTCTAAAAATCTTCATCAACCTTCACATTTGCACTTTCCACAATTTTATTTAGTCTTTTGTTGTAACAGTGGTAAGCCTTGCTTCTTGTAGAGTATCCCAAAAATATACCTTCATCTACTCTGCTGTCAAATTTACCAAGATTATCTTCTTCTTTCCGAGCGTAACATTTGCTTCCAAATTTTTTGAAATATTTAATAATAGGTGCCCTTCCATGCCATAACTCATATGATGTCTTTCCATATTTCTTTCGGTACAAAACTCTATTTAATGTGTACACAACAGTATGTACTACTTCTCTCCAGTAGATTTTCGGTAAACTTGCTTCCTTCAACATTGTTCTTGTTGCCTCTTGAATTGTCTGATTCAACATTGTTCTTGTTGCTTCCTTTCCACTACACCATTCTACTGTGGTGTTTTAGCCGCCGAAATCTGTCTCTTAATGCCATGTTTCTCACAATAACTTTCAAACATGTCAGAAGTAAATTCTCCTCCATTGTCAAATCTGAAGCATTTAATCCTTCTACCACAGTCATTTTCAACTCTAGCCTTGAATGCTTTAAATTTCTCAAATGCTTCAGATTTCTCTCTAAGAAATGCAACCCAAGTCAATCTTGAATAATCATCAATGAAAAGTATCAAGTGTCTCTCACTTAGAAAACTCCTTGTTTTGGTAGGACCACAAATATTAGTGTGCACTAACTCTAGCAAACCAGTAGATGAATAGTCTTTCGCTTTGAATGTTTCTCCCCTTTGTTTTCCTCCTTGACATCTCTTATAGATCATATTATCTAGTTTGCATAATCTAGGTAAGTCTCTTGTTGCTCAAGATGAACTTATTCTTAAGTCTCTTATTGCTCGAGATGAACTTATTCTTACCAGATTATCAAATTGATATGACACATCCTTCAATGCCAAAGCCAACTGTCATCAGTCTAAGATAGCAAACAACAACCTTCTGAAGCTTCTTCAAGCTGGTACATGTTTCTTCCTGTCCTTTTTCCAACTACAATCACATCTCCAGACCTCTTCCGAATCTCACATCCTTCATTCTTGAAAATAACATCATATCCATTCTCACACATCTTGTCCAACACTCAAAAGATTGTGATACAAACCCTTCACATAATAGACACTGTTAGTGTTATTCTTTCCATCAAAAGTAATAGATCCTCTACTGACAATGTTAGCAACCTTATCATCACCAAATCTAATAGGACCACCATCATATTTGTCAAGTGAAACAAACTTACTCTTATCTCCAGTCATATGATGAGAACAACCACTGTCAATTAGCCATTCATTTTTCTTTCTTCTAACATATAAAGCAGTTTCAACATCATCATCAAACATATGTTAGAAATATCAATTTCCTGTTTCTTATCTTCATTAGCATAAAGTAAGCAATCTTCAATCTCTGACTCATCATCTCAAATACTAGCATCTTCATTTACATGATAAGCCTTCTTATTGAACTTCTTAAACTTCTGTCTAGGACCTTTCTCTAGACATCTAGTAGCCAAATGACCAATTTTATCACATCTAAAACATTTCAAAGGTAACATACCTTTGTACTTGCTGATACCTTTCTTCAGTCTTCTTGCAAAGTTTTCTTCAAATTCTTCTTCATCACCGTCAGCCTTCATCTAATTTTGTTGCTTTGAAAGATGTCTCTGATCTGCTCTTTTCTCTCCCAAACTTCCTTAGCTCAAATGCAGTTAGGGTGCCAAATAATTGTTCTTTAGTAAACTTTTTCGGATCATAGACCTCCTCGATCACAGAGATCTTATCATTGTAAGTGTCTGGTAATGTCGTTAAGATCTTTTCCATGAAATCATCATTGGTAATAATGCCTTCTTGACTTCATTCACAACATTCTCAACTCTCTGAAAATAGCTCTTAATGTCTTCAACATCTTCCATTCTTAGATTCTCATAGTGTCTTTTAGCTGTAAGCTTCTTAGATAACTTAACCCTATCATTTCCTTCATAGATCTCTTTCAACTTTTCCCAAACTTCATAAGCAATCTTCAAAGAAATAACTTTAGCCAATTCAGTCTTAGATAAAGCACTAATAATAGCATACCTTGCCTTTTCATTCTCCTCATATGCCTCGATTTTATTTCGAGTGGTAAGGCCATTCTGAGGAAAAACATACTTTGTCTCCATATGCTTCCAAGTCTTATAACTAACCGAGACCAAATAACCTTTCATTTGATGTTTCCATGAACTGTAGTCTGATCCATCGAATGTGGGAATGTTCAATTTATCTGATTTGCCTCAAGCGGTTAAGCTCTTCACCGAGGAACCAAGCTCTGATACCAATTGTTGAATCGGCCAAATAATTGAGAGGGGGTTTAATTAGTTATTCCCCCACATATTACAAAACCTTTTCTCTGTCAGTAAATTAATAAACAACAGTAATAACAACTTCTGATGTGTCGGTTAAGTACTTAAACATCCACAAAAAATGTAAACATGAAAACACATGAACACCGACACAGAGAACACTAAGATTTACGTGGAAAACCCAAACTGGGAAAAACCACAGAGAAGCTAATTCTCGTGAAATGAAAACACCTGTTAAGGTGATTTGTACAGATGCTCATTGCCGGTTGTGCTCACTGCAGGTTGGGCCAACTACCCTCAAATATGAATAGGCTCATTGCTGATACACAAAGGCTCACTGCCAATTACAAAGAGGCTCATTGCCAATACAAAGAGGATCGCTGCCAATAAGTATGAAAAGAGATTGAATCCACCACAGAAATCACAAACACTTTGCCACTCGCATGAGCAATACACAAATCTCCTGAAACAGATTCGCGATCACTTTGCATACAAGCAACACATACAACATAAGTCCTTGCCCATCTTATACTGCTTGATTCCACCAACCATGTCGGCCAAAACAATTTGAAATAGGTCACACAAAGACATTCCTGCGGTGGTAAGGAATGAATTGTGGACCACTTCGACCAATACAACTTGCCTCGCGCATGCCAACACGTAACACCACCAAAGCCATCGGTACCAACGGTCATGATGAACATGTTACATGGTAACAGCTCGGACCGAAACATGTTTCAAATAGGATCGACCCCAAACAATTGATCCACCATATGTTGCACACACCAACACCAAAAAGGATAAGGATAGATTTCTAAGGCAAATCTTTCGGCGAACACTTCTACCAACACACATATTGTTGATACAGCTTCCGATACCACCAAGACTATCGGTACACATCAACCGATACCGCTAGAACATGAGAATGCATAGGGTATTTTGACATCAATGACAACAACAGGAATAGCATCAACTTCACATTGTAACAAATCAGACTGAGTATTCAGAAACAAAAAACATGCTACTTAAGTAGGATGTGTATGTGTTACAAAATTTATCATGATGCCATGTGGCATAAAATTATGAAGCAGCTTCGAGGACCTCTCTTGTTGGTTTTCAACCAGATACTGAATGCATGTCAGATTCAACAATTCAAATGTGTTGCAAATGTTAACAATGCTTACTATTAGATGATTTTGATTTGCGCTAATGTAATTCTTATGTTTCAATATTTTATATGTTGATGCATGTCTTTCTAACAATTTCTCAGTTCATCCATCTTTGTTTTCCTGGATGTTTCTACCATATGAGATCTGCTGTTGATGATTGGCAATTTTAGTTTTTAATTAATTATGAACTCTTTAATTCTTTAATTGGAACAGGATTGTGATTAGCAACAACATTTCATCATTGAGACAAAAGTATTCAATTGGCCATAAATTGTAACCAAAGATGCCTTTCTTTTTAAGTGTGTACAAGAGTGTTTCTGAAGACAAGCAGTTGAAATTCTTTTTGTGTCTTTCACCTGGAAATCTTCACAGCCCTAATTAATACCTGGTATTTATCTGATAATACATATTGGCTTCACGCTTTCAGTGACAAAGAAGACATCTATGTTCAATGACCCAACCATGGAAATAGAAGAGCTCACTGCTGTTATTAAGCAGGATATTACAGCGTTAAATGTTGCTTTTTCAGACTTGCAAGCTCTTCAAAGCTCTGAAATAGGTCACAGTAACTGCTCCAAGGACAGTGCTACTCATTTTACGACAATTGTAGATGACTTGAATGGCCGACTCAAGGGTATTACGAAGGAGTTGAAAGATGTTTTGATTACAAGGTCTGAGGTATTAATTTCTCACTATATAGTTTGAGATTAACCTTCAAATGTTTTGCATATTTAGTAGAAACCTCAGAAGCATGATGATAATACAAACTAAAGTTTATTCAACAAGGCAAGTACTAAAAGGGCCTAGAATTGATATGATGGTTCGCTTAGTAAGTTGTTAGCTTTTATGTTCACATGTTTGGGAAATGTTTTTACAGCTCTTAGATCCAAGTATATGCTTTACTCTGCTGTTCAATGAAAAGCTTTATGGAAACAAGAGAAAAATCATTGAATATCTGAAATGTGAATTAAATTTTCTCATCTTAATTCTGGAAACGCTGCAGTGATCAAATTAAAATTAAACTGCATCATATTGTCTCAAACCACTCGCTAAATTTGACGTCCAGCATCCACTTCCATATACCAAGCCCTTGATATCAAAGGCCAGCTTAGAGACTCACAGTTCTAAGCTTATTTGGTAGACTCCGACTAGGCAAAACTTGGCAGATGCAAAATTTGTGACTTGGCAAAAATTCGTCAACTTGAAAAATTGCTTAAATTTATATAAAAATACATTTTTCTTGCAAAATTCAATGACAAAATGTATACAATGAGTCCATAAATGAGTACAAAACTTTTTTCTATTAAATTTGATTCATTCAAATACAAATTTTGTAGAAAATCGCATCATGTAGAAATTTGATACAATAGTTAGCTGACAACTATTATGAATTTATGATGACTGCATTTAAATATTATCATCTTCCTCTTCCCTAATCTAGTGAACTCTGTGGCTCCTCACTCTGCATAGACGGTTGTGTTTGTGGCTTCAGTTCATCCTCTGTCTTGTTGTTAGATGCTTATCACTCTTCCTCTGTCTCATCAATATGAGTGAGTAACAATCCAAAATCTCTTTCTACTGCAGCCACATCCTCCATTGCTTGCCTCTTAAAATCAAGATTTTTGTCTGCAATAAACAATGGTGTCTCTTCATCCTACCTTGTTTAATTGCTATAAGGATCAATGCCATCGAAATCCATAACTTCCTCTGATTTGTCTTCTACATTTCTTGAGCGAAGCAAAATGTTGCATTGTACAAAGACAAGGTCATTGAGGTGTGTTTGAGCTAATTTATTCCACTTCTTCATGTGAATGACCTCAAATAAACTCCAGTTGCATCCGCAACAAGAAGCAGTACATGGTTGACACAAAATGTGTAATGAGCCTGCCTGGCTCTTACTTAGAATTCGACTGCAAATCTATTTATACTCTGAAAGTAATTGCTTTTGATAATCACTTAAACAATTATACAATTTTGTATTTTCAAATAAAGTACTTGCCGCTAGGCAAGCAATCAACAATTTCAATTAATTCAAATAACACTTGTAAATCCACATTGCATATATGACGTTTCACTAAAACAATTAGTATTTCAGAACAATGCAATGAATACCAACCAATCATCCATGACTTCAAGGCGTTTGAAATAAATCAGCCTTCATAGACATTCACGGCTGCCAATTTGTAACAACAATTAGAATTCAGCGGCTGGTAACTGTGATCTCCCACGCCACGATTTGCTTCAAGACCTTTAGCCACGAACAAGTAAGTCTCCACACCCCAATCGGCTTCTTAAAACACAACAACAACCAAGCTTGTTGATGTCACAACAACACAATTTCACTAGCATCAGCCACTAGTTCAAAGTGCAATGAAATTTTGAGAATGTACGTTCTCAGCCCTCAACCCATCTCAATGAGACCCTTGAATTCGATTTTCAAAAGTTCTCAATTTGCAAAGTCATAAAAATACAATAAATCTTTGGTTCAATCTCCAGCAAGCTCCAATCTGATCGACCTCTTAATGTAGGCCTTAGTTCAAATGAATTCAATCCAGCAATTAATTGAACCCTCAGTGTGCCAATTAATTATAAAAAATCTCCAAATCCACAGACAAAACTTTCAGAATAAATCAACTTCTCCCTTAGCCACAACAAAACAGTAGAGAGATGTAGCAAATGTTTACCTCAACACATTTGCCAATTTGCAGAACTCAGAAACCCTAGCCCAAGGCTCAAGAAGAGAAAATTATAAAATATTCAATAGATGAATTCCTTTCACAAAGCATTGCTTTTATAATTAAAAAGTGTCTTCTCTCACACACTTTTCACTTAAAACACTTTTTATACTTAGGCACATATTGAATAATATAATTTATTAACTCATTTGACTCCAAAAATGACCTTTTCACCAATATCATGAAATTATGACACGCAAGGTCCCTGTTTCTTGTGCCCAAGATTTAAAACTTTCCATTCTGGTTCCAACGAGCTATAACACTAAGTTGCCTAGCATATAATACCCACAATAATGACAACCTTAGCAAATTTAATTAAATAATAATAATAATCCACCCGTCTTGCGAAAACAACTGAAGAAACATCAGAATCGAAATATGTCTCCACTAGAGTGATCTTGATGATAAAAGATGATGAATGAACTTGACGGGGTGACTTACTAAAAATAGATGCTCTCTCCAAGATTCTTGGAGCTCAAACCGGAAGCCAGAAATGAAAACTGAGAGCATCATTCAACTCTTCTAACTCATCTTAGCTCATCGGAATTGACCATTGACTTACTATAAATAGTAAGTTCATACCAATGACCATCTAAACACCTCGCCAGACCACGAGGATCTCAATAATGACCTGGCACCATCAAATCAATGACCTGCTAAAAATGGGGACATTACAGTCCTCCCTCCCCAAGATTGCTTGTCCCCAAGCAATCACCGGAACAAGAAACATCACAATCCACCTGGATCCCACAGGAAAAAGTAAACCATGCCGCTGACATTAACTGTAAGCTCCTGTAGCATCACCCAAAATGCAAATCGGATAACTCTAAAGAGACCCAAAACAACCACTCACCCAAACTCCTGTACTGAATCTGTCTTTGCTCGGATCCCGCAAGAAGTGAACTTCAGGACCAAAAACCAAAATGTATGGGAGACTTAGATCACATACACCCTGAACTGCCCCTGCACACCCAACTGACCTGTACCGAGTGTGTAGACCATCTGCACAACAGTGATGAATACCCTTGAACAAAGCTGTACTAGGACCCAGATATCCACACACTGTATAATCCCTGCAGTAACCATAACTCTGCAAGTCACGTGCTACTAACTTGCAGCCAAAACTCCCATCAACTGCTAATGGTGAGAACCCATCCCAAAACAGATGATAAGGACTAGGAGCCGACCCACATCTATGTGCCATCAACTCATCAACATGTGGGTCAAATGAAAACTGATAAGCGCTCCTCAAGGTATAGTACCGGTAAAAAGCTCCTATCTTTGTCAGAGGTTCATCATCCACCAGTCACGAACCCAAAGATGGCTCCAATCTCGAACTCTGCACAATTGGTTGGGAAGGGTCCTGCGTGACCCTCTCAGCAAACCCAACCTCGAAATCTCTGTGAGGGAGTATCATAGTCAAGGTACCTACAATCTCTCTCACCAAACGTTGAATTGCGCCAGTACCCCAGATGAGAACACCCTCAGAAGCTTAGTAAGATCCCTCACGAAATTCTGAACTCTCAAGAAGGTGATTCAGGAATGACTCTGTGTAGTAAAATTTATAGGTGGTAGCATCCATTTGCTCCCCTCGGATCCATAACTGGTCATCATGTAACTGTGACGTAGCCAGCTGCTTATCATCACCAGCTATGTGATCACTAACAACCAACTCAGGTGATACCATGCCTCCCTGCTGAGCAAACAAAGGAGTAGTGTCATGAACAAAAACACTAAACACTGACGGGTCCACTACACTACCCACAACGTCCTGTACTATATCACCTGACGCGATGCTACCAATTGGAGTATCCATCCCAACCGGAATATCCACCCCAAAGTCAGGCACACCGCAAACCTCTTTTGCAGTGCCTAACTCAACTGCACAAGTATCCGATGGAAGTGAACCTGTACCGCCAACACTAGAATCAAGGGTGGATGTATCCCCAACTCCATCACATCCAACAACCCCCACTATGGACATCATCAAATCACCAGACACCACAATATGTAACTGCACTCGATCTGGTGTTGGTGTAGACTGAAGCTGTTCCAATTCCACAGTCACCTCTGCTAACTGAACCTGTGACTCCTAGAGAGCCAACTGAGTGCTCTCTAAAACCTTAGAAGTCCTCGTGAGCTCTTGAGTAAGCTCACTCACCTCATCCTCTCTATCCAAGAGTGCCTCATATGCTGTACTTCCCCACTCAACTAGGTGATCTCGGTCGGCTACCAACCGAAAATAATCCTGTCTCAAAATTTCGACACCCTCTCATAAGGCATGAATCTCTATCAGAGACAAGTAACAACTACCATGCTCATCATCCATAGGAGCACCCCATCCATGAACAACCAACAACTGTCGAGCAACAACAAAATGCTCTAATGCAGTAACAATATCATGCTCGCTGACTCTCAACTGACTAGACACATGATGACTTTGAATAATAGGCCTCCTATGCATCACCCCTGGCACACTGTCCACACTGTGAATAGAAGTGGTACCCAACATACTCCTCTCAGAATCACTATCCCCCAGTGTGTTGCCAACTGAGCTCTGTGAATTGACAATTGAACTCACATCCTCAAACGGAGTACTAGCATCTGATATGTTTTTGTCAAACTCCTCTGTACCCGAGGAAGCTGCTATAGAATCTACCTTCTCAACACACTTAGCTGCCCCGTCCTCTGTAACCGCTAAACCATCCAGATCTCGGGACCCATCTGCACTCTCCAACAACTCAGAGTCCTCTCCCAAGGTCTGATATAGACATGGCTCACTGTAATGAGCCCAACTTGGCTCTGCTATAACTTAATAGAATTTGCAATCTCAAACAATAAACTTGCTAGAGTGTATATCTTTATTTATCAAATTCAAATATATAATTTTCAATCCACTGGCATAATCGTTTCCAACATATTAATTATTGAAAGAAAGTCTGGTCCTTTGCTAAATTCCAAGTTTACATGCACATCTAACCAGTGACCAATCTATCTTCACTTTGATAAATACAATAAACTCTTTGTATTTTATCAAGTATAAAATTATTAAACTCAATCATAGTAATTAATAAATACTCTACAAATTTTGGAAACCAAATGCATATTGAATATGATGGTAAGTACCCTTTTTTATTCTCCTTACATATTAACCAAATTGTCTCCTTGACGGCAACCTGGTTCCACCTCCCAACTACGCTGCTGGCTGGCCGCGGGTCCCTAAATGATTTCCGTCACCTGTCCAGCTAGCTGCGATTTGCCTTGTCTGGCCCGGAATGGTGTAACCCGCGATAAGAAGAGAAGCTTCTATCGCCACATGCAGCCCAGATAGATATGCTGCCCAGCCCGTGATAAGGAGGACTTCTATCTCCACTCATGACCAACGCTGAATACGCTGCCCCAGCTGTTAGCCCTTCAACTCTATGATGATATCGACCTCTTAACGCAGGTCATAGTTCAACAGCAGATAACAATCTCAGAATTGATTTGCACTCTCAGTGTGCATAAACCAATGCTCCAGATTTCCTCTCTTAAATACAGAAAAAACACAATAGAGAGGTGATGCAATTACAATTTGTTATACTTCAGCAACAAGTTGCAAAACTAATTCAGTATCAAACCCTTATACCTCAGCAAAGGATTTGATTTACAAATCAGAACCTCTCCTTAGAGAAAACAAACAAAATATAATATAATCAAATAATTAGATGCCTCTTTCTCATCAAATGGGCTCATATTTATAATCCTCCATTGACAAAAGTTTCCCAAATGAATTCCACTCAACAGAAATATTTTTTAGCAACTTCCTTTAAAAACATTATTATAATAAAGTATCATTATAATAATGTGACTTAAGCTTATAATCAATTAAATAAATGGCCCCTTCCAATGATGACTTAACCCTCAACTTAAGTGAAAATATAAAGTTAATTTATAACTTTATAATAAGCCATTTAATGATTTAATAATAATTTGGCCATTAAAATTTAATAACTCCTAAAATACTCATCATTTTAATATGCCGTCTGAAATAGGAGTCACCTATTATTTCTCCAAGTGGCCAAATGCACTTTCCAAAACTAGAAAGGGTCCATCTCAATCAACACCCGACTTACCACAAATAGTAAGTGTTATACACTGAATCTGCGCCTCTAATCTCAAGCTCTCTTGGTCTTGATAATCCGGTATAACAAGGGAATCATCTCAAGGTTGTGGGACCCTATGCTAACCGAGATGAGACCTCCAGATTCTAGGCTGGTTCCTCTTGGATAATCACCTTAATTTGCTTCTTAACAGGAAAGTAAAACTTTGGAGGGAAAGGGATAGAAGGATTGCATGAAAGGGAAATGACTGGAAGCAAACTACCTACTAGGTGATGCACTGAATTTGGCATGAAAACATAACACACACAGGATAAACCCTTGGGTCAACTAACTCTGAATCGTAAGTAAAACACAAGTCCCCTGTATAGGCATGCATCAATATTTCATAACAAGGTCATGAGTAAACCAGTTAAAAGGAAAGACTTATTCACAGTTAACAGCTTTAAACAATAAAACACTAGTTACAACCTGCAAGCAGACATACTCTTCTGCAAGTAGATGCTGTGAAAGGACTGATTAAGAGGAATAAAATCATCCACAGTTAATCCATCAACAATCAAGACACATACAGACAAACAGAAAAGAGACAAGGCTGACACAATCCAACAAATTGATCCAAAAATTGAAACTCTGCATATTACTTCTCACAGTGAGTTACAGACTCATGTACAAAATATACTAAGGACAAAAAATTTGCCACAAAGCATGCCTCCTACATAATCAGAACCCTTGGGTTACAAAATCTCTTTGTCTCTGTCAGGAACTCAGAAAAGTTACAAAAACAGCAAGAACAAAAGGAAGAAGAACCGACCCTTGCAATTGCAACTTTTCAGCTATATATAGGGAAAAGACCATCTTGGGATCCCTTAGGATGCAACAAGCTTCGGATGGTCCTGGAAAACCCTAACCCTAAAATCATAGGAGAAATGAAAAGAGAGAAGAAGCGGTGGAGAATGACCGAGTCAAACAGATATTCATGGATATTTTCATGCTCCTCCTCGATCTGGCAGCTGCAATCAGATTTGGTGGATGGCGGCTAATAGCATTTATGTTTACTCTGAAAAGTCATGCACACCTGTTCACCTATACTCCTCTGTAATAATTGTCCCTCTTGTCTGTGAACAGTGCATAGCCAAGTGTTCTCCTTGTCATCGCCCAAGACTTCTCCTTCTTTTTGGCACTTTAGAAACACAGTCATAATTCTGCTCTGTTCTGTAACACGTTGAATCTCCTTTTCACCGAGATTGAAACAAATCTATTCAAATATCGGCAGACTGCTTTGTGCAAAATCTCCTACAATTTAGAATACTCTGATCCACCTGGAACCGCTGTAATCTGAGTCAATTTACCTTTCTCCTGCATATCCTGTCTGGTCGCAAGCTCGCCCAGGTTTTACTCTTTTTCTGTTTCATGCAACTAAGCGACGAGCTCTTTATTCATTATTTTTCTGTAATCGCGCACTCGCGAGCAGCTTTCACTTTGTTTTACTTTCCGTGCGAGTAGGCGACGACACCCTTTTTCATCAATTGCACAACCGCGAGCTGATTTCTGATTTCCTTGAAACATTAACGATTGAGCGACGAGCTCTTTCTTTTATTGATCGCGCAGTCGCGAGCTCTCTTTTCATTCACCCTATTGCTTAGCGACTTCGCGATGACACCTTCTCTGTAGCTCGTCGCAGACCCGCAGACAGATCTTCCTTTGTCTTTATTACTTCAGCGAGTGCACGACGAGTAGCTATCCTTTATTGATCGCATACCCGCGCTCTGTTTTCCCTTTTACCTTTTTCCTCGGCGGCTGCGCGATGAGTCCTTGTTTCTACTCGTCGCATGGTCGCGAGCCGGCACTATATCATTTCAAAACACTAGCGAGTGCGCGACGAGTTCAACAATCACTGTGGTCGCTCGGTCGCGGACCCGAAACATTGATATCTAAAGACATCGCGACTGCGCGATGACCTCTCGAAACAACTCGTCGCCAACTCGCGCACTGCTTTCCATACTTCAAATTTCTGCAGCGAGTGAGCGATGAGCATATCCTTTCCTTCGGTCGCGCATTCGCGAGCTGCAAACCCTACATGGAACAAACATCGCGACTGCGCGATGAGGCTTAAATCATTTACCCGCTCGGTCGCATGACTAGAACGACCTAACCTAGATAGCTCGCGATTACGCGATAGCTCATTTCTTCAGCTCGTCGCTCAGTCGGGAATGGATCAGACTTGTGCAAGAATAGATCGCGATTGCGCAACGACTGCGATTGGCAGCTCGTCGCGCAGTCGCGCAACTTAATGACTTGAACATAAAATCACCGCGTTTGCGCGATGAGACAAGAGTAAGACTTTTTGAAAAGGATCTAGCCATTTTTGGGCGGGAAAACACAGACAAGGGCCAAATTGCTTAGGGAATGGAAATTTGGGAAACAGTAAGCACACAAAACTAAGCTCAAACGAAGTCCAATTTGAGCCAAACGAAGACCAACCTGTAACTTACTGAATTGTGGGGAAGACAAGACCCTCCCAAGCCAAGTCTGTGCCTCAGAAGATCCTCTATCCGCAATAATTAGCCTACGAGGATCACAATAATAGGCTAATCTCTTAAACTCAGATGTTGACAAAAACGGAGACATTACACTCACTACTAGGGGAGTCATCCTCAGGAGTCACATAGGAAGTATTTGAAGCAAACCAAGATACTAGCAAAGGCTCTACCTCCTTAGGTGACTCGGACTGAACCTCATCTGACTCCCTACTAACAAATGAATCCGATTCATGGTGGTATGAGTCTGTATCTACTGTCTCAAACTCAAGACTGGTATCATCACATGCAGACTCTATGCTCAAATCCTCAACACTGGAGAATACTGGCATCTCCTGCACTAACCCAATCTGGGGATTGCCGCTATCCAAATCTGTACTATCTGATTCCAACACCTCAAGGCAATCCTCAAATGTGGTATCCTCCTCCTCTGGTGATCCAGAGTCCACCATCATATCCTCCAACACTACAA
>MU226640.1:355576-371531 GCA_018584345.1 Thuja plicata | reverse complement strand
AACCCTAGCCCAAGGCTCAAGAAGAGAAAATTATAAAATATTCAATAGATGAATTCCTTTCACAAAGCATTGCTTTTATAATTAAAAAGTGTCTTCTCTCACACACTTTTCACTTAAAACACTTTTTTAACTTAGGCACATATTGAATAATATAATTTATTAAATCATTTGGCTCCAAAAATGACCTTTTCACCGATATCATGAAATTATGACACGCAAGGTCCCTATTTCTTGTGCCCAAGATTTAAAACTTTCCATTCTGGTTCCAACGAGTTATAACACTAAGGTGCCCAACATATAATACCCACAATAATGACAACCTTAGTAAATTTAATTAAATAATAAAATTAATCCACCTGTCTTGCGAAAACAACTGAAGAAACATCAGAATCGAAATCTGTCTGCACTGGAGTGATCCTGATGATAAAAGATGACGAACGAACCTGACGGGGTGACTTACTAAAAATAGACGCTCTCTCCAAGATTCTTGGAGCCCAAACCGGAAGTTAGAAATAAAAATTGAGAGCATTATTCAACTCTTCTAACTCATCTGAGCTCATCGGAACTGAGCATTGACTTACTATAAATAGTAAGTTCACACCAATCACCCTCTAAACACCTCGCCGGACCACGAGGATCTCAATAATGACCAGGCACCATCAAATCAATGACCTGCTAAAAATGGGGACATTACAAAATGCAAGGGGTTTTTTATTTTTATTTTGGTTGTTTGCACTTCAATCTACCCACCAAGAACCTACAAAATAAGATATTCAAGAGTTGGTAAGTAAACCATATTCTATCAATAATTTTAAATTTGAAATTTGCAACTTGTAAGATGCATGTAAAGACTCCAGTTTGTTTTAGCTAGTGATTGAGTGGTTCTTCCTTGAACAGCTAGTGCTGAAGAAAAGTTCTCTCCCTACTAGTCTTGTAATTATGTAATATTTGAATGATGAGGTTTCTCACCTCATCCTCTCAATGCATGTTGTGAGGTCCTCCATAACCTGTCCAATCAAATTTGTGAAGCTATCTAAATAGAAAACCTTGAGGTTGAGGAAGTACTCTACTCATGAATGGCTTGGTGGAGCTGGTTGTTCCACCTTTGATCAAATATTTTCTAAATGGAATCAAATTTAAGTCTATCCCCCTTATGATAGTTTTGGGTGGTCTCTTTGGCCTTATCCATAGCATCATGAATGTATCCTATTAGGTTGCGATCCCTCTCTACCATGTGTAGAACTCTAACAAAAGGCTTCAACATCTACAAATACGAACAAATTAAAGCCATAAAATTATAATATACGTAAATACTTTTAAAGTTTTAAAATAAAAGATTCATTTTGAATTTTAATTTGAGTTTCGAGTTTACCTTAATGATCTTTGTAGCTCATTGTGCAAAAAGATTATCAAAGACTATTTTTGCGATCTTCTCTCATCTAGGTTCCTTTGAATGTGATCAGTCTAGCCATGCTTGACTCAAAAACATTTGTTTCAGAGCAGTCAACAGATCAATAATGCTTTTCAACTTTTGGTAGATTGTTGCAAATTTTGTGACACTCAATTGCACCAGCTCTTTTCCCTTGGTGTGATCTCTCATCAAACTAATGTAATGTTCCCTTTTGAGATATTCCTAATTTTGTGTCATGTCCCCCATTTGAAACGCTATTGGCAATATCCTCACCTTTTTCACACCAATTTTGTGAAGTGTCTAAGAGACAAAACTACTATAGTTACAAACAAAGAAAATTAATTTATCATGAAAATATTTAATATAAAATATAAAGATATAAATAAATAATAAGTAAAATTTATATATATAAAATATTAAATGATCATATGACAAATATTATGATTTATTATAATATAATACATTAAATGATAATGTATCAAATATCATCACTATATATATTATAATATAATATATATAAAATATTATTAAATGTAAATACTAAACATGTAATATATTAAATAAAATAATATAACATAATATCAAATATTAATGCTGAATGTATATTGATAAGATAACATATATCAAAATAATTATAAGTGACAAACCGCATCAATTAGGAGCACGGTTAAGTAAAAGCAATGTTGGCCTTGGAAAGTCACGACATATGGAAGGTCGTCTTTTCCCTTCCTGCTGCATGAATATAAATAGAAGAAAAAGACAGAGAAATGGGGGAATCAGCATTTGTTTATCTAATCAACATCTACTCGGGGATTTAATAATGTACTGACCAATTTGATAATCCATTCATTGTTTTATATACATATAGTCAGCAAAAAAGAGAGATCCAGTCAGCAATCACACCACCTCGAGTTGTACTTGTGGGCCGGAAGGTGAATGAGTGCTCTTTGGCTTGTTGAGGAAGGCAATCCTCATACGTCTTATCAAGCACACCGTTGTAATGTCAGCAAGGAAACACAGGAATTTTTCCTGTCTTAGGCCTTAACAAGGAAACGCAAAGGTCAGTGATAGATTAAGGGCAGTGATTTTTCCAAAGGGATATGTTTTCCAAACAAATTAAGGAAACATCATTGGTTTTGAAGGGCAGCGATTAGTATAAAGGAGGGGCACTTCAATTATGAGAAGATGTATCCATTGTTAAGAGTTGCTATTCTAAGAAAAGTTGACTCTTCATCCCTTCATGAGGGAATACAAAAGATGGATCTATTCATTGGGAAAAGGCACTGAATGGAATTAGATCTGATTGGGAATTGAGGCTGAAACAGCAAATAAGGAGATCAGCATAAGAAATAAGTAAATAAAGTACAGGAATTTAAAAGATTAATAGAATGTATATCTATTATTCAAGCTTTGAATTAGAATAATTATTTACTCCATGTAGGTGTCTAATATAAAAGATGTATATTGCGATTTATGAATAAATAATGTAGGATAATTATATCATGTGAACTTTTTAACTGTAAACTAATTATAGTTTCCTTACAATAGTTTATTTGGAATCCAAATGGAATGAATTACAGATAGGAAGGTGTTTTCAGCCTTTCGAGTCATGAGCAGTGAGAGAGTTGTCCTAATCTGCAGCAAGTGTCAATGTATTGTAGCTGCGTGAGAGATCATTTTACCTGTTATGATCTGCTGAGCTACTTATTCTACAATCACGTCTCCAGATCTGCGTGCTATCCTTTGTTCACCGTAAATGTTCATTGCTGGCATCAGCGGTGACTCTTGGCTTGACTTGGCGTTACAATCCTTCTATACGAGTGGGATGTCTTGGCATCGAGCATTTGCCGTCTTCTGAGATTCCACGGAAAAGACCATTGATTCTTCTCTCTATCGTTACAAGAATTGCTTGATATCGCTTCTTTATATCGGGTGTGAGATTTTATGGCATCGTGACTTCTTATGTCTGAGGTGGCTCAAGTTTCATCTGACTTGGACTTGTCTGGCGTCTTTAAGATTGTCGGCTCATTGTTATGAAATAGTTTTTTTGGTCCTTCCGTATTCTATGAATAGAATTTATTTGTTGCTGAAAGTTTTTCGGTTGGTATTATTATGACAGAAGCTATGGTGAATGTGATATTCTTAGAAGTTGGGTGATGAGAGTATCACGTTGAGCATTCTTCAATATATGTATTGCCGTGTCTTTAGAGTGGGTATTCTTCTGGATTAAGTGCTTCTTATGAGATAGCATCTTTATATTTGTGATCTACGAACAACAAATTCCTGTGCATGAGTCATTCTCATTATCATTTGTATTTGTGAGATACTTGAAGATCTTCTATATTCTGTATATGCATAGTTGAAGTGATTGAACTTCATATAAGGCTGATTGATTGATTGTTTGATATCAACAATCAGAAGCTTGAGAAGGTTGTATCTGTTTTGAACATACAATAAAGGATCTACTTTTGGGTGTGGCTGGGGTTTTCCCTCGAGTAGGAAGGTTTTCCCAGGGTATCTCTGGTGTTTTGTGTTTTATGATTATTTGCTATTCTGAGTTTCAAAACATTAACATCAAGCACGCCACCCCAAGTTGTACTTATGGGTCGAGAGGTGAATGAGTGGTCTTGGGCTTGTTGAGGAAGGCAATCCTCATACGTCTTATCAAGCACACTGTTGTAATGTTCCCAATAAACTGAAAGTGAATAAATTAAATTAATTTATTAGGTGGTCCCAAATTTAATAATATCGTAAGGACTACTTGTTGTGACTTAATCACACATCACCCATTGAAGACAGGACCCCTTATCTTTTCGTTCGTTTGGCCCTTTTTAGTGTTGCGTCATCTCAGTGGCTTTAGTGGTAGTCTCCTAAGTTCATGTGTTCCAATTGAGAGATGATAAATTGAACCAAGCCCTAGAAACGAGTTTGAATGATAAGGTCTGAAGAATTTGACCTACATGCCCGATTGCACTAAAAGATCACTGAGAGTATAAAATCACTAATTGTGGAGGGTTCATGATTCTTAAAGTGAAAAGTTGAGGAATTTGGCAAATGGTTGGATCCACGAAATTGGGATTTTGTCACAATGAAGGGATCCGCTGCTCAGCTTCGTATGCATCTAAGTTAAGCACGCATAATCAAACTGTAATGTCCCCGTTTTGAGCGAGCATTGGAGATTAGTGGATTTAGCCTATCATTGGGTCCTTGTAGGCTAATACTGGTGATTAGAGGACCCTATTGTGGGTTGTGGCCCTGTTTTGAGAGACTTACTATTTATAGTAAGTCAACAGTTGGTTCCACGGAGCTTAGATGATTTAGAGGAGTTATACGATGCTCTCAGATTTTATCTTCGACTTCTAGTTTGGGCTCCAAGATTCTTGGAGGGAGCATCTATTTTTAGTAGGTCACCCCGTCAGGTTCATTCATCATATTTCATCATCAGGATCCCTCCTGTGCTGTCAGATTTTGATTTTGATACTTCCTTAGTTGTTTTCGCAAGACGGGTGAATTATTATTATTATTTAATTAAATCGGCTAAGGTTGCTATTTTTATTGGGATTGTATTTTGGGCATCTTAGTTTATAGCTCATCGGAATCGTGTTGAGAAGTTTTAAATCACGAGCTCATAAAACAGGAACTCTATGTGTCAGAATATTGTTATTTTTATGAAAGGGTTGTTTTTCCTCATTAAAGTGGAAAGAAATATAATAGTTTATTATATTTCAAATGTGCACATAAAGCATAGTCTTTATGTAAGTGAAAAGTGTGAAGAAGAAGTTAGGGATGGATTTGTGAGGAAGACTTTATAAAGGCTCTTGGAAGAATTCGATTATTCATTATGCTTATCATTCTTTGAAATTGGTTTTAAAATGGTTCTGAGTTTTGGAGTTGAGGGTTTCGAAATTTCAGCAGGAAGAATTGTAAATTCTTCACGAGTCCGTTTACTTTGAGTTGGATTTAATTGCCAATGAATATTGGTTGAATTGCGGCCAGCTTGGTTGATGCCTGAAGGAATTTGGGATGCCATTAATGGGAGTTGAGAGCTGGAGTGTGGGACGCCAATTTGAATGGTGCTAATTTTTGGATCAGATTGGACGTGGGGCTTCTTCTCAAGCAGCTGCCACCTCTCTTAGCACTTGCGGCCAGAGTTTAGTGCTGGAAACATTGATAGCCGCGCTTTCTCTTTACTTGCGGCTAGTATGGTGGCTGTTGAAAGTAATCACAGGTTATTTTAGTAATTTATTTATTAGCATTGGTTATGTATAATTTGTTATCAGCAATTGGGGCTTTGAAATTAAATTAAATAGAATGCATGGTTATTTGTATTTCAACGTAATTGATTGGTTAAAGAATATTGGTGAAATCATTGTTTTACTTGGCAAACTATGTTAAAAATTCATATCATTCTACAATTCCAAAACAAATACAATTGTTGCAAGAAAATTCAGAGATAGAGCCAGGCAGGCTCTTTACACAAACCCTTGTTACCAATGATGATAAGTTCAAGATTCACCAGAAGCTAGAGTTGCACGCGTGTGCACCTGGACGTCTTTGTTTGAATATTAGGTCAATGCCCATGTCTAATTGATCTTTTGAAAGAAGCATTTGATATCCATTTGATAATGTTGGAGTGTCCAAAAGTTTAAAGGGGGGAAGCACCTGAAGCATTTCATTTCAAATCAGAAGAAAAGAGAAACATGAAGGCTTCAACTATCGGTAGCCTCAAATACCATAGAATTGCAGAAAGAGTTCAAATTTTACCATCATACATGAGGAGAGACTACTCTAATGTTTAAGAGAAATCATTCGACTTTAGTGCCGACATCGCTGAAGGTGCCTCAGTGGAAAAGTAAATTGAAATGTCTCTAGTATTTGAATATAAAGTATCACCACGATGAAGTCAAGAATCATGTGCCAAAGGGAGTATCAGATGTTGTTGTCTCTGTGGGTAATGATATTAGAGGAATTGAAGCTCTCTGTTCAAGACGATGGATTGTCCAAAGTTGGAAGAGCTTCTGAGCCTTGCACAATTAACTTCTCTAGGAGAATTTTTTGAGGAAGGTTGTGACTGAATTCTGAAATGGAAGGTTTAAAATATGGTACAACAATGGAGAGATTGATCTTGAAAAGTTATGGGGAGGGTGTGCTTGGGTAAGAATTTGAACGGTGAAAATCGAGAATGTGCTCCCCAGTGCAGTTGACACTCAAAGGAGCCCATCCATACACAATATGAAAACTTAGAGTTCTTGGTTGGCCATGAATGTTCATATAAGCCCTATGCACAGATTTGTGTACGTTGAAGAAGCAGTTTGAAGAAAGCTTCCGTGAGATGTTTTTCGATGTCACTACCTCAAAACGTGGATTCTAGCATGCAAATGAATGTACTTACAGGAGTATCAAATACACTCACCGTTTCTGTGAATCTCCATCCATTATATCTTGAAATTGTCGTAGAGTCTTGAAGACTGAATGCTGAAACAAGGAAGGAGCAGAGTATGTCTGAGGTATGAAGTCCCATAGAATTCCCCACACATGCTTTAAGAGAATTCCTCATTCTCAAGAAATCGCTCAATAATTTTTTTTGCACACAGTTCCAAAAAGAAGAAATCCATGTCTATGGTACCTGTGAATATAGACCCACAACGCAATTTTTTCATCCTCAGGGGAATTCGCTTCAAACTCCAAGTCCTTTAGATGTGCTAGGCGTGTTACCAGACATGCGATGGAATATCGTTCAAAAAAAAAAACCATAAGAATCGTCAGCTTGTAATGTGAGTTGAGGTTCGAAGCACAAATCTCGTAGAAGAATCTCGCTCAATCCATTGCCAAATACTCTTAGCCATGGAATAAGTATGAAGAGGAAAGTCTAATGCGGGCCTTGTATGATGAGGAATATTGCAAGGAAAGTAGTTTGTAAGAAGCCCAGAATCACGCCCAAACGCGTTTGCCACAGTGTAATGGAATATTACAAGGTTGGAAAGGTCTGTCTCCTGACCCAAATTGCGCTCGATCGCATTCCTAGCTCAGTCAAGGAATGTTCAAAAAGAGGGAAAATCCACTACACACCTGAAATTGCACCCGAGCGCGCTTTCCACTTAGCCATGGAACATTACAAAGTTTGAAAGATGCTCCAAAACCCCCAAACCGCTCTTGAGTGCGATTTTGCGGATGTAAGGAAATTTTTGTTGAAGGAAATAAATCCACTTTGGCTTCCAAATGCGCTCCAACACAAATGCTACACTCTCACAAAAGTTTGGAAAATAAGAATTTCGGCATGTGGCTTGGAATGGGCTATGGGTGTTGAAATGATGTAGTCGGGGAAAGAAATAAAAAGAGTCCATGAGAACTATAAATTGTGCCCAACTCGATTTTGCTTAAATAAAAGAATGTTTTTTAAAATAATGTTCACTGACGAAGGGGCCCATATGCACTTGTGGTGTAAATCACCCATGGGTAGGGAAAGTCAAAATAATAATAATAAACTCCAACAATGCACAAAATGTGGACTTTGAAGAATTACATTCGTTCACAGGTATGACTAAGTTAAAAACATTTGAAAGCTTTAAATTTGGTGAAATATCAATGTACCTTAATATATCAAACGTGGGTTCGTGAGGTAAATGGAAGAAAAGAAGGTAAGTGAAATTGTTCCAAGACTTGAGAAACTTCGTTAAATCACGAATCCGCTAAAGAGAGATGACAATGGAAATAATTTGTTTTAACGGTTGTGGTTTGATAAGTTGGATTTTCACGATAAAACATACTGGAAACCTAATGAGGATATCATGAGGCATTGTTTTGGGATATTGGAATTTTATAATGCTTTGAAAACAATGGAAATAAATCCAATAATAACGAATAATCTGGACCCATTGCAATGGCAAATTCATCGGATGTGGAAGACAAAGGAGGTACTCCAAGTGGAGATGGCGAGTTTAAGAAATGAATCAAAATTAGACCTTTGAATTATTGTTGAAAATAATTAAATATTGGGATTTTGTTTCCAATATTTAATCAAACCGTTTGAAATAAATTAGGTGCTGGATCCAATGTTTAAATGTTGCAAGTGATCAAGGGGCAAGGAAATTCAAATCAAGATTGAAAAATGGCAAAAATGGATCAAAATTGATATTGGACTTATTTCGGAAGATAAAATTAAATTTTAAACGTCTAATATTTAATTAAAATATGGGATATAATTGAATTGCCTAAGTGAGGAAATTCTCCTCCCGTTCGTTCGCACCCATGATGAAAATGTACCTGATGAGAATAAACGCTGAGAAAGGAATCTTCGAGCAAGGAAGAGGGGCGAGATGAGTTGCTTTGAGAGAAAGAAGGCCAAGGAATTTTGGGGAAAGAAAGTTTAATTCCAGGGAGAGAAAAAGTTTTATCTTCAAATTCTATTCCAAGTTTGAAGTGAGATATGAAAATGCTTTCTATTTTAATTCCTTGCTCGAGTCTTATGTTAGTAATTTTATTTTGCAGGAGGGCAAATTCCATTTCCAGTGTTGAGGACGTTTAAGTACCAAGTGATCCAGTTCAAGGTGTTCAAAGTTCAGAGAGCAAGGATCAAGTGCAAAATTACAAAGGGAAGAATGTCACGTCTTGAATTCCCTCTGAAAGTCGAAGACTACGATCAAGCAGTTCTGTGCGAAGAAATTCTGGAATGACAAAATCATCAACAAGGGAGTTCAATCCATTTTCAGAAGATGAAGTCCTAAATAGATACATGGAAGGCGACAAATGATCAAAAGGAGATAATTTTAGAAGAGGTAATCAAAGTTGGAGCCAAGTTACAAAATGATGCAATCAGAAATATTGCCCATGCTGACATGGTGCCGAGTCATCTTCACCGGCTTGTCAAAGATCCCCAAGTCAAAGTTCATTGCATTTAAGGAATAGAATCAAGCACAGGCTATTCCAAGGGAGACATAGATGCATTTATTGCATAGTGGGCATTCATTTCACCCCTCTTCCTGAATGAACATGCGTAATGGGCATTTATTACCCACTAAGATGGTGGATTCCTCTTGATTGGTCAATGTAGACTGTTGCATTAATGTAGATTCCTTTTCTTTGCTCTAACCCTAATAAGGGTTGAGTTGGCAAAATCTGGGCCATCGGTTATTGTATTGACCCAGGCCGCCCATTGTATTCGAGGACCTATATAAAGGCCTCATTTATCATTTGTAAGTAGTGGAATCTTGAGATTGTTGCTAAGAGTTATTGAGACAATAGAATTTTCATTGAAGTTTAGTGATCATTTGATGTGTCTTGAGGCTTGTTTGTTCTCTTATTCTGTCATTTAGGTTAGTTTGTTAGATAAAGTGTTTTGATTTCAATGGAGAATGTAATGGTGTTTTGATGAATTCCTTGGTTCATACTTTTGATGATTTGCTGATTGTAAGTCATTGTGCAAAGTTAGCCTGAACTTGGCCTTTATGTATGCTTAACTTCTATCATTCAACATACATTGTTTGTTTTGATGGTGTTCGTTATGGTATGAAAATCATCTGCATAACCCCTTGAAGATTGTACTATTTCTCACGTAGTTACAGTTTAACTTGGCAAAGCGGAGTTCGGTTATTTGGAATTCGTCCATCAAAGCAGTATTCATTGTTGTCATTACCCTTAGGAGTAGACTAGATTTTTCTGAACCCTTTCCCTTTGCTTTCCGCGTATTCTGGAAACCCAAAAAATAGCACTTCATTGCAATACCATTCGCAAGCTCCCACATCCAGTACCACTTGAAGTTAATTTGAGTAAATGCAAACGTAAGGCCCCTTGTGATTAACAACAAATCACATTTACCATTGAGCTTATCCATGGTCAAGAACTGACACTAAAGGAACCTTGGAATCTGTTTTGTGATCTTTCGCAATCTTAACACGCAATTGATTTTTATCAAGAGAGGGTAAGATATCTCGATATTTTGTTCTACTCTTTGGTGGGTCATAAAACACACATCAACACTACTTTAATTATAAAATAAAAATAAAAATAAAATGATGTGGGTCCATTGTAACCTTCCAGATACGTATTGGAGCTCTTTTATAAGGAGGCAGTTGATATCATTGGAAATCATCGTGGAGTTACCTTTCTTGTGTATTTGCAATTCCAGTTGGAATTGAGTTCTGGGTGTGCTGTTTTGGAGGTGCAAGATCCTCCCTAGCTTGGCAATCGCAGTTTCAGTGGTTTGCACCTACTCTAGTCTGCTCATTTTTCCAAATTTTTAAAGTCTTTATTTGAAGACAAATTTGTAATAAATGAAGATATTCATATTATCTGAAATTCCAATTATTCTATTGGCATTGACTCATTAGTGTCATATTTCTTGTGTGTTGATTTATTTGGCAATAACGTTGATCTTGATTGAAGATTTGGAGTGCTGTGTGAAGAGGTTGCCGTGGGGGTATAGGAACTATGTGGAAAATTTGTTGGTGAAATTATCGGGGCTGTATGGGTGCTCAAATCTTCACGTATTGTAATGTCCCTTTCCGCCTAAACGCCTCAATGACTATTTTCACTAGCCTATTTTATTCTCCTAGGCCAAGGTGAAATGTTTTGGAGGGAAATAATATTTAATCATGGACGGGCTTTCAATTTTGAGTTTCTAACTTATTCCTAATTAATTATTATTATAATTGGTCCAATTAAAATATTGGTGTCAAGGGTCAAATTATTTAATGTGGCATCATGTAAGGGGACCAATTTAATATTTTACTAAGGCTTATTATAAGCTTAAGCCGAAATACCCCCTTGGGTGGAGTACTTAAGTTAAAAGTAATTGACATGGCCAATTTATTTGTATGGGGCGACATTACGAGTTTAGAAATAAATATTAAATTTGAAAGGCTATATGCAAATGAAAAGTGGGGAAACTTTATAAAGGAAAACATCGATAGTTTTTGGCATTATCGAACTTCTTTATTATTCACGGCAAAAGCTCTGAGCAGCGTTTCATGAAATTTCACCATAGGATGGAAACCCTAATGGTGTTTGCATTTTGATCAATCACTGGGCCTGCAAAACGAAGGGGGCTCTCCTTAGCCACCAAACTACAGCCAATCTCAGTGTGTGGGCAATTTTTTTGAAGCCGCCATCTGCAGTCTCTTGCCCAGGAATTCACGCAGTTGGAAGAAGCAGCGGGTATATTATTTGATGAAAATTTCGCCATCATTCATGGAGATTGTCACACGTTTTTCTAACCAGTTGCAGATTTGAGAGAGATATGACTACATCCTCAAGGATTCAAGGGAATTTCAGCTGTTGTGGCTAGGTTTTCTTCATTCCATTAGGCGTGGGAGCTTGGAAACAAAGTTTAATCATATAGAGAAGAATGGAAGCAAGGTGGAGGCCATTTCATGTTAGTCCCTGCTTCAATCTAACTTATAATCCAAATGGACCTGCTGTCACTTCTTGGCATTTCCACCAAAGTGTATTTCCAGGTCTGCAATTTGTAATACAATGATTTCTAGCTTACTTTGTAAATATGCAAAAAAGAAATATATGAAAAACTTGTTGAAAGAACACATGACTTCCTCCTTTGGCAGCCAATGTCTACAACAGATTAATATTTTGCATTGTTACTCTCAATAGAAGATATTTGGTTGCAGCTGTACGGTTTACATATCAGACTGAATATCATTGGTCACTTTAGCATTGTTCTTAGAAAGATTATTATTATGTTTATACATCTGCAATGTTGCATGATCTATGTTGATGAGAAAACAAATTTAATACAAGCAAACAAGCCCATTGTGCATCAAACAACACTATAAACTCTTAAATCAGTCTTCAGTCAGCTAACACGCCAACTGTTTGACGAAATGTCAATCAGCCAAAACTAAAACTTAGTCCAAAATTTAGCAAGGGTCCTTACACGTATGGGTGGAAGGGTTGAGTAATTGGTGAGCATCGTATAGGTGAGAGAAGTGCCATACGGGCATTACATCTCACTGTAAAAATAGGGAAAGAACTTTGCCATACAGGGATTGTTTCCGTTGATCGTACAGGTGAAGAGTCAAAGAGTTGCTATATGTGTGGAGGAGAGATTTCTAGCCATATGGGTGGAGAGAAAATACTGTACGACTATCATACGGGTCAATCTTGCTAACAGGTGTGAAATTGGTGACAGAAACATTACAGTGGTATTAGAGTTGGTGATCTTTTCAGCCTATTGGGAAACATTGGATGCGGACGAGGAGATCCCAATCATTGGATAGATGGGGGAGTCAAGCACAAAGATGATGACATTGTTAGGAGAGTTAACAAGGGGACAATAGTAGCTTAATGAGACATCAACAAAAGGACAACAACAAATTGGCGAAACACTTCAGCTTTTGGCAGAAGTAAGGACAAATGGAAATCATAATGGGAATGGTGATAATTCTGTGAATAGAGGCCTCATACACATTGTTCCCACACACGCCTATTGATGCCAACATTTCCTCAAAGGACTGAACAATGTGAAGAACAAGAGCATACCTTCTTGGAAATGCAAGATCAGTTGAGACAAGATTGGTTTGATGCTAGATTTGGAGAAGAACTATCCTTCAAGGACTATGTAGAATTGCGGATGATATATTCTAAGAGCCATGGCCATCACAATAATGACATTAAGCGGAAGATCGACAAGTTGAACCTGTCTACTTTGGATGGGTTTGGAAAGACATCAACAAGAGCATGGGTACAAAAAGTGGATACCTACTTCTAGCTCAATTCGATGCCCGAAGATGAAGCAATCAAATTTGCAACTCTGCACTTGGAGGGAATTGCTCATGAATGGTGGCATCATGGGATGGTCACCTTTGGTCATGATTGATTCACTTCATATGCTGATTTCACAGAGAGACTCATTGTGCTCTTTGATGGGAATGATCTAGAACTCAACTTCAAAGAGTTGGCACAACTGAGACAGATTAGACCAGCGAATGATTACATTTCATAATTTCAGAGTTGATTAGTGTTGGTTACCAACATGTTTGAGAGAAGACTTGTAGTACTATTCATGGATGGATTGATGGAACCCCTCAAGGTTTGGGTCAAAGGTTTCAATCCCAACACACTCACAGAAGGCATAAAAGAAGGCATGTAACATGGCTACTTCATCCTCCAAGAGTTACGCACATCCCCAACCACCTCTCCTACAAGAGGACAAGGAGAAGGAGCCATTTCAAAAGAAGCCTCTGATGGATGAGGCCACTTGTTAGGAACCTTGGAGGAAGAAGCTTTGTTTCATGTGCAAGGAGCTGAAGAGCACAAAACTATACTGAGAGGGGGAGGGGCTGAATTGATATAGTAATAAAATTTTACTTTTTCAACTTGATATCATGTAACTTAAACTCATTAACATGTTCATTGCATATTAACATTCATATGGATATTATGTATCATACACAAAACACAAATAGAACACAAGATGTATATGTGGAAACCCTTATAGGAGAAAACACCGACAAATTGCTTGCTTAGTTGTGGCTATCGCATGGAAAACAAAGCCTCCTCATACCACGGTTGGTAGAAGCATAGCAGTCAACATCATACTAGTTGGGGGTCCCATTTTGGAAAATACCACGGGTGCACCTACTATGCCAGCCAAGGAGCCACAGGAGGTAGATGCTTCCCTTGATAGTTGGTTGGGTAAGTTTGATGTGGCGCTAAGTGCACCTCTACCTCCACTACGTATAGTGGAATGCACCCACCTGGTAGATGAGTTACAAAAGGAAGGAAGAAGGGCATAGCATATAGAGATGGAATTGCATATTGAGCAAGCGATAAAGCACGACAAGGAGGAAGAAGGGACTCTTGAAACATTAGTTGAGAAGGAGAAAGTGGTTATAGAAATTGAGGAAAGTACACATCTTGGGCAGATTGGGATGGTGACAAACATAAGCCATATCCAAATTTTGAAACCCATCCCACGGGATGCCCTCAAGACCATATGAAGATTTTCAGTAGAGTTGGATGACATCACTTCAATCACCCAAGGGGTTGCAAAGCTGGCAAGGCAAGTGGATATTAGTGTTGCATCGAAGGCCGAGAAGCTTCTTGCTTTCATGAGGAGTGGTTGTGAGGAGTTTGCACAATAATTCACACATCGTGGGTGGCTAGCCATGGAGACACTTGAGATGATTGAGACTTGGTGTCAAGCTCAGACGAAGGAGGGTTAGGGTTGTGATGCCTTCATTTTAAATAAAATTTAATAAATTAAATAATAATAATAAAAGAAAATTTAATAAATAAATAATAAAAATAAAATATGAAGATAACCAAATAGATACAATATCAATAAATAATAATAAATATAATTAAAATATAATAAATTATAATATTTAATAATTATAAGATGTTATGATCAAAGTAATATAAATAATAAATAAAAGAAATAAGAAAAAAGATCATTAAAAATAGTGATTAAATAAGAAATTTGTAATGCAATAAAATCAATAGTCAAACATTACAAAGACCCTATACTAAAACATATGCACCCCTAGTCACAAGAGATCAATAAAGATATAAATCAAACCGTAAGTGGTCGGCACCTCCATATGGGTTGCCAGGTAAAGACAAATTTTGAATCAACGGCTCCTGTAGGAGTATGAGGAAGTGTGGCAAATATCTAGCACCATAGTTACCACCGGATGAAGAACAATTTTGACGTCGAAAACACTATGACATCGATGAATTGACAAAGATTATGGTTAACATTTGGAAAGACACAATGAGAATACAATTGGACATTAGCATAGAGATTGAAATAAGAAAGGCAACAAATTGTCATAGAAGAGTCTGATTATAAAAATTAAATGGTGCGTTTTAGTGTTATGAAGAAGGGTGATCTCCAAGAGACATGGGACGTGACTTCTCATCCCAAGCGGATACAAATGCAGCAATCTCTCTTTCATTTATATTAAGCATGAGGATAGGAGAGACATGTCCCCATGGGACATGTCTATTCATTATTATGAGATTACTATAATGACAATTGATTATGTAACTACATATACACACACACACACACACACACACATGTAATATCCCTGAATCATTATTATATTAATTTCTTCTAATACTATTTTAGATGTATATCTATATATATTATATCTCTCTCACACACACACACACACACACACACATATTTTCAATAGTATCATAGGATGTATCCGACAGAAGCTACAAAACATCAACACTCCCTCTTTGCTAGGGAGGATAAAATCAATCCAAGAGAGCAACACAGAGTTAATTGTGAAAGTTCTATTTTGATATCACATTACTGTGATATCAGAGATATGGCCTGACTAGGAATATCAAGTCTCATGATATTCGCCATAACTCATAGATTCATAAAAATATCATTTCATGATATTGAGAGCATCAATCTCTTTGTATAAATGTTGCTACAAACATCAACCCTCCCTCTTAGCTAGGGAGGATAAATGTCAACACTTATATGACACTTGACAACATCAATCATATGATGTAAGCAATAAAATCATCATCCTCATGATGTAATCAATAGAAACATAGTCTCAAGATGTG